>JBBMKE010433741.1:0-10229 GCA_037834125.1 Lippia alba
TAAGTATCCTGATTTTATTGCAGGGAAATCTTATCCACCAAGAAAATTTGGAACTCCGTAAAAAGGTAAAACTAACTCATTGAGAAAATATGACACTCTACAAAATGGTAGTGTTGTAGACATAACAAAAAAGTTCCACACTGCTTTCTCAAGCTTGGTTACTTTTTTATATTTCATGGGAGCCCTGTCCAGGTAAAGGCTATGTTAACATTCTCAGGATGTTTATTCAGGTCTATGGGCCAAGGAATGGAACTAGAGAAGATAGTACTTCACTTCCTACTAATAGTTTCAGCATCATTGAAGACCAAAATTCACTAGTCTGTCTCCAGCTCAGTCAACCACAGCAAAGGAGTCATGAGGAACCATCAGGGACTACAGAGTTAGGGTAACTTCTCATCCTCCCAAGTTGAAAAACTTATCAAAAGAATTGAAAAGTATATCCGTCTAACACTTAAGTTGGTGGACTGCAGCAGATTCCAGCTGCAATAGCAAAGATATTCAGACCTTTCAAGGATGCCAACCATGAAGGGACCATAGTTATAATCTTGTGTGACAATTATGAAGTAGTAAGGTACCAAATTCTATTCAGAAAAGACATAATAGTGGAAGTTGCCACAAATAATCAAACATCAAACATTTGACTGTAAAGCTAGATGCAAGACAACAATGTCTAATGAGAAGAAATAAATGAATGTGGTGCGTACTACATATCTTGTATTGCTTTAGTTGTTCAATACCAATTTCGGATAAAGTACACAATCGACACCTGAAAAAGGTTGATTGGAATAATATGTATATATTATGCAGATCATTTAGATACCCTTAACACTATGTGCTGAAGAGAAATACTGAAACATAAAGTTACTCAAGGGAAGCACCAATAATAGTTCTTATTAGCATGTTATATTTACTCCAGTATGACTATGTTTATGAGGTACATCAATCATGTTAGGCAACTAATGTTGAAAGTTTGCAACTTGCATGTACCATGATTTAATATGCACTTTATACCTGTCCTAGGGAAGATATTACCTTTCTTTGGATGATTGGGAAAATTACATCAAATTTTTATGCATCAAATATATCTATGTATAAAACATTGTGCAGAACAGCAAACTTCTTCAACTTTGGGACAAAAGATTAGATATCAAGCTAAAATATTAAGTGGATCTAATAATTCATGCAGAGATATCAAGACAGCACTATAGATAGGTAACCCGATTATTTCATTGCTCTAAAACTGCACGAACATATCAAACAAACAGAAAACTTAACGAATCACCACAATAAACAAGTTACTAGATTCACTGAGGAACGAAAATAGACTCCACAAAATATACACGCACGTCATACTCCACCATAGGTAATCATATTATATGAATAATGTACATAGAGATTGCTTATCTAATGTACTCATTGAATAACTTTGCTACGCTAGAACTGGACTGACAATGCTGAACATAGGGGGGAAAAAATACTTGCGCAACAAGACAAACGAGATGCAAACTGAAATATATTATATGAACTCCATTAGAAGTATTATAGAGGATAGATGAGCAGTCAATGAAAATGGACACAACATAAGAATAGGACTATAGTAAAAGAAAAACACTCATATTTTCAGAATACCTTGGCAGTTTCCATTGGAGAAATAGTGCACAACATCTACTATTGCAACGTCATCATAAGGTGACTGTATTGCCATTCCATCATTCACCTTCCTGTAAACAGAGAATGGACCACAAATCATTACACTACAAGACAACGACAATAAGCAATGGCAGATAGTTTCTCATTTTTTTCAGGAAATTAGTTGTAGATGATATCGGACAAAAACATTAAAAAAGAACCTCGCAATTGACTGCCTCTATTTCAACATTTATAGCATACTTTGAGTTAATCATTTCGGAACATAGAATGACCTATTATTTCTACAAAATCCATGTTGAAACCATATAGTACTGTTAATAATGTTACCGTTCCCAAATAGGCTACTAGGCAGTCAAGGGAGCTGATCTAGAGACGTAACATTCTTAAGATCAATTTTTCAACGGCCACAGATCCCTAACCATTATAAGGTAGAAGGCAAAAACAGAGATCATGTCTTCCAAAAACCTCAGCAATTTGCATTACAATCTAAACATGATGCAATAAATTTTGGCTGAAGCATAAATTGAACAGATACAGGACAAATCAATTGTTTTACACCATCCAACAAGAGAACGCCTGTTCACATTTCAATGCAGGGTCACAATGTATAAATAAGTTTCTTTTTTAGGTAATACACATAATTCATTTTAACAGCTGCTTCAAAGTTTCTTCAAATATACCATTGTCATAGCACCATAATTATTTTCTGTATTACTCCTTGGTTATAAAACATGCATGTAACAAATTAAAAGGGTTTGTGAGTTAAGAAATGTTTGCCTTACCGAAATGTTTGCCTTACCAGATAAGAGTTCTTAGATTTTTCTGTTTCTCAACATAATATCTTATCTTATATGGATCAGTTCAATAGTTGAATCATTTGATACAAAAAGTACAAGCAAATGTATACTTGGTTATTTTACTCATGGCCCCGCAATTAACATCTTCAATTTTTTGAAAAAGAAAAGGATACCTCATCCAGGATGAATCAATCACTTTATTCCTACCCCATCCAGAATGAATTATCAAGCAACATCTTACAAATATGCACAGGGAATGAATTCAATCAATTATTATTCTCTTATCGTGGTTTTTGTCAAATTTAGAAAGTTTCTGACAAGTGATCTACAACTTATATGGCATGGAAGAACGTGTTGACACTCAGCCATCGACAACAATTTTAATAGTAAAACTTCTAGGTTTATCTCACACTACGCCTAAACACAATCATGCCAAACATGCGATAATTAAAATTTTCCACTCATCTAATAAATGATATGCTATGATTCAAATTCTAGTGACCAATAAGATTTGTCACTTTAGTACTCTTGTATAAACTAAGTTGTCTAGTTTTGTGCAAACAACTACATTTCATTCAATATCGAAAAAGAAAGCAATTTTTATCTTAGTAAATATCTATGTTTGCTTTACATGATGTCCACTAAATCCAAGATAATTGTGACAATATGATTGCCAGCTAACAATCATGGAATATCTCGACATAGGTTTGAGCTGGAGTCAAATAAACATTAATTATCACAAATTCATTTTTGAATACTTACTGAAAAGGGATATTACGAACTACATTCCCATATTCTTTAGTTGAACTCAATCCATGCTTTTCTATCAAACTGTTATGGATATTGTTTTAACTGCATATATGTTGAGCAGGAATTGAGAATTGCAGTGACGTGAGGCAAAATCGATAAGATAAGGCAGGCAGAGTATCACACACCAAACTATGTGCAAATAACCTTAGACGGTGTTGGCCATCGAACATATATAGAAAGTCATATCACGAGACAGAAGGCAACATGATCAAGGCAGTCTTGCATGACATGGTTATATACACCAAGTTAAACATTTACCAAGGGCGAAACCTCAGTCTCATGTCGATTGATGCAGCCATATCACATGTTCATGAAAAACTCACTCACAGCTGGCCAAGGCTTTGTGCTAAAATGGTATTATTGGGAAGAAATATGACAAGGAAAAGAACTTCTGAAAGGGGATAATAAGGTACTCAAAGGATGAATGAAAAAGACAAGAGGAAAGGCTTTGGAGGCTAAACAAGAAGAAACTCATAGGACATGATAGACAATAAGATGTGTCAATCTTGTTGGGAGAAACAAAGTTTCCAATTTCGATCAGTCTATGGATTCCTTTGAAGGAGATCACAGTTTTCTAAATTATGGATAACTAAACTTTTAACTACGGTTTATGCCAGATTCAATTGAGAATCCACATGATACTAAACAATTTTGTGGATTCTTATTTCATTTTAAGCAATACTAAGACCTCAAATACAACTATCCTTTACAAGGAATTTCAAAGTCCATTGCAAAAAGTGCAAGACAATAAAAAAGCACGCTTATTAATTATATCTAGAAAGAAAAGGGCTAACACATTAGAAAATCTAATATAGGTTAGAGTTCGCTCAATTGATTATTTGCTACACAATTTGCTAAACAATTTAATGGATTCTTATTTCATTTTAACTAATATTAATACCTTAATTTACAATTATCCTTTACAAAGAATTTCGAAGTCAAATTTATTAAGTTAAATTGATTTGTACCATACGATAAAGCACAAGATACTAAAGCACACTCATTAATCGTCTCTAGAAAGGAAAAAACAAATACAGCAGAAAATCTAAAATAGGTCAGAATTCGCATTTTATGGAAAATTAGTTGATGAGGTCTAAGGCTTTATTATTCATTTAATTATCTCAATACATAACTGCAAAATTGAATCCTTAGTCTTAGATTCTCAATAAATTTTCACACGATCAACAAACAAGGTCAAATATCTTCTAAGTGAGAGCCTCCCTGTGGGACGATATTGAGTGTTTCACATATCACTTGTGTGACCACACACTTACTGGAATATGTATAGAAACATGCTCACTAGAGGATGTTTTGGGTCATCGAGGCAATGAAAGAAATTAATGCATACTAGTGGCATTTTTTGAAGAATCCCTATTTAGAAATAACAAATTTTTAGTACAGAATTTCTGCAGTACAAAAGTGCAGAATTACTCCTTTTGACAAAGCACAATAGTGATCATACCTTTTTGCAGTACCTTACGCGTAAGTGGTGGTACTCTGATTTATACTCAATTTTGTTACTTGTACAAGTTTGTTAGGAGTAATTCAATCATAAGTAGAGATTTGGAAGTTCTTAGGCTACACATATGATTAAGACGATCTTCTCTGTCCCACGGTACATGATTTAGGAAATCATAACTTTCTGAGATGATACAGGTCACAATCATCAATTAAAGTTAGATTCTTACAATAAATACAGGGAATTTACTTGCATTAGGCAATAATTCCATATCCAAAGGTGAATTCAGAAATTAGATAATGGAATTTTGTTTGGATAAAAATCATAACAAAAATTATTATCTTTGGAATTGATGAGTACTCAGCCGAATCTATTTCCCTTCTCTTCTCTCGTATTTTGTGTTATGTCTCATAGCAACCTCAACTCCTCCTTTTATAGACCCGGAGTCCCATTAGGGTTTCCTGCTTCTCCCGTCCGACTCCATATTGGATTATGTCTTATCATTTCGTCTTCTTTCGTCCCTATCCGCAAGACTCTCTTCCTTCTCCATCACGTCATCTCCGCTATTAGTAAGTAGGGGTGGGCGCGCGGCAGGGAGTTTGGGATTCGGCAAAGGATCGGAATGAAATTTTAGGTACCCGATCCTGTCCCGAAAATATCGGATACCCGACTAGTCGGTGAGTTCGGGATTCAGGATGGGATCGGGGTCGGGATCGGGGAGCCCGACATAATTTTCACTTTTTCCCCCTTATTTTTATATTTTTGAAAATATTATTCAATTAATGAATTTAAATGTTAAATAACCCAAAAGATTTATTTTGGCATTTTCCAATTGTTTAACAAACATTATTACTACAAAATATGCGATTTCATATTTCCATCAATTTTAAAATTATCATTGCAGAATAAAATTCGTCAATTTATAATTAGTTAATTACAGAATAAAATTATTATCATCCCTGTTGCTCACTTGCTCTTTTATCTCTTAAGCAGTAAGGTTTTAGTCATTAGTCTAATAAGTTATTAAGTTAATAACTTATTTATAATTTACAACCTAATATATAATATAATTTATTTCTTTTTTAAATACTTCGGGATTGGGTAGCAAATTACTCCCCGATCCCGTCCCGAACTTTGGTGTCGGGATCGGGTACCCGTCCCGAAATTGTAAAATCCCGATTTCCCCGTCCCGATCGGGTCGGGACCGGCCCCAAATTCCCCGAACCGAACGCCTACCCCTATTCGTAACTACCTAAGTGTCCTTCTGTTAGCGAAGTCCTAGGAGCAAACGTATCGAGCAAGCTACAAATACAGCTCATCATACCCAAGCTCTCCCAGAAGGCAATATTTGCAACTCGTGGGATTCTAAGGAGCGAGCTCATACGGTGAGCTCCCCCACACAGCTCGTCGTCAGCTAGCTCTGATCCTCATTCTAACTCTCCTAAGGCTGGCCACGTGTCCTAGGCTACCCACGAGGAATCATCTATGACTACGCATTTGGCCCATTATGGCATATTGATATATGATATCATGATTTGAGTGCACTGAAAATTAATTCCCAAATGATCATCAAATTATTTCATCAATCTGACTAATTTTTTCATTTTCAAGTCACAAGTGTGTGTGGGGAGTTTACTACTAGTTTAACAGTGAACCAAAGGGATTAATAGCAAAATCATACAAGTCCTTTTGATTTATGAGAATTAGATCCAATTAATAATTTAATTGCTAGAACAAAATAAATTATTGTGCAAATTTTAATTTCAAAGTTAGGAAACTAGTTTGTGAAACTAATTCACAAGAATTATTTAAAAGGAAATCCTGACTATATAATTGACTGATTAAGCCACTTTTCTGATTAGTTGGTTAAAATAGTTGATCAACCAATTAGTCTATGTTAAATAATATTAATTCAGGCCATACTACAAAGAAGAGATATTAGAACCACTGTGGAAGAAAGATATTCAAGGTAACTTTTGAATGAGATATATACGTGGAAGAAAAGTTTATGATATGAGGTGTAATTAAGATAGGCACCTAATGTGAAGTAACACACACAAGGACAAATAAAAAAAAATGCACACTGAAAGCTAGGGAAACTGAAGGGCCATTTATCTGCTTGCAAATATACACATAAACACATGGTCTAATGGCCATACGATTCTCGGGCAAGATCATCCTCTCTTTTGACTACATATATTCAAACTCAATAACCTAAATATTATTACTTAGACGCAAAGTAAGAAGAATCAATGGAGCTTGGACGATTATCCAAAGTTTCATTCAAAGTGTTTTGAGCTTAATAACCGTATTATCAAATCCAGCCTCCTAATATATAAATCTCAAATCGAATCCAATGGGTGGATTATTTAGCAGAAACAACGTATCTCTAAGGCGATCTACTCCCTCAAAGGAGATTCTAAAATAATTTTGAGAAGTTCTCGTAATTGTCTAGCACTTTAAACATTTGTCTACAAAGGAATGTGGACCAGTTCACTTAAATTCCCCGACACCAATGGGAATGCTAGGAAGGTAACATTTTCTTTAGGTCTCCGACCAAATGACAAATCAAGTATTCAAGTCACCATAGCAACAAGAAATGTTCTTTTGTTTATTGCATGTGGTGTGATTAATAATTCAATTATTAAAACTTTAAACTTCTAAAAGTGCGACACAATTTGTGTCCTATAACACCGTACCTAAAGGATCCTTATCTAAAAGATGCATTGGTGTAGTTTGCTATTAGTGGTCCTCAAGCATAAAGCATGAATAAATATGTATTTTATGCTAATACTTCTTTAATCCACACAGAAGGAAACTGCTTCACAAATTTGGATTGAGACACAGACACGAATTGAAGTTGGATTGCACGAATATGAGATGACAGGAAACTTGAAAAGAACAAAAACCATGAGAAATTCAATCTATACAAAATCCAATTACTCATTGACGCCGAACAAGATGATAAATTCATTTTAAAACAAATCTTAACAAATAAAATCAAATCAAAAGGTTATGTCAAGCATGATCAAGGAAATTAGAGAGAGCATGTTAAAGTGTTTGATTCACAAGAAGTCAGCTTCAAAAGTATCCATAGCAATGATAGCAAAGTAGAAGAAATACTTAAGATCCCTTCTTTTAATTAGACATTTACTTTATATGTTTGATAACAGAAATGTTTCTCACTAGGGCTAAACTCTCACACTTTTAAACAACCACAAACACCCAGAAAACAAAAGGAACCCTAGAAGAAATTGAACTTCAAATCAAAACAACAGGTCAAAAACATTACCAGGTAAACATCATCTCCTTGCCTAAGTGAGCCATATCCCAAGACCGTAGCTTGCTTTTACCTGCTCACAATTTCAAATTAGAAACAAACACCATAAGAATAACCACAACCAAGTCAAATGAACAGTTTCATTACCTTAAGAATCTTCTCGTAGAACACAAAAACAACAAACCCTCAGCCAAAAAAAAAGCCGAAAACACCACCAAACTACACAAATCTGAAAAAAAAAAAGGATGAACATAACATTCTCAGAGAAACACAAAAAATGGTTGATTCCAAATAACAAACACAGAAAAATGCACCCTCAAGATTGTCCCTTCCACGGCTCTTCTGAGAAATTAATGAATGTAAGGACGATGCGACACCTGGAATGCTGTCGTGGGATTGAAAAAAGATGGAGAAGTAATCTACGTGCCGAAAAAGCATGAAGAGAGATAAGAGATGTTGTGTGTTTGTTTCTTGTTGGGGAACAGTGAAAATGGATACCTAACTCGGGGAGCAAGAGTTCTGATGGACACGGAGAGACACAAACCAAACTTTGCAAAATATCTGCGGACCCCTCTCAAAATATCTATTTACAAAATATCACCAATATAATTATAAGGTTTGTAAATATAATTATTTAATTAGATACTACTATAGTTCATATTCAGTTGGGTCCGTATGTAATTATATTCTATTAAATATTAATCAATTCATAAAATAATATATGAACAGCCCGTAGATTTTTACTTAGTGATTGGTTGGATCATAAAAGCTAAATTATCGATCTTTTTAAAAGGCAATGAGTTCGAAATTAATTTTTTAATTAAAAAGGACTAAAAATACGGGTTCTGAACTAGAGGTCAGGGAGTTGAGAGTTTCGACTTTTGACCCTTAAAGATTATGGGTTTGTCATCAGAATTTTGGGATTCAAATGTTCGAAACCTACTTTTAATTAAAATTTAATTGAATTGGAGTACATTTAGTTTTAAGATGATTTAAAACTATTTCAGCACAGATAGTAACTCAAAAATATAACCTTTCTATATCGTTATGAAACATATTTTTTTATTAATGGTTGTGGTTCAAATTATAATGCATTATTATTGACAAATTACTTGTTATGTTCGATCAGTATCTAAAAGTGCAAAACACAGAGGATTGCAGAAAATCTGAATGCCTATACTTGCTTGAGTGCGCAAAAAATGGAAGAGATACACAAAATCTCTATTTATATGGAGCAGATACACATGAATTCAAAAGTGCAATCATTTCTCGCCTTGATAACCGCGATGCTTTTGGTAACCGTCCACGTCATCCAAGGTTCACGCACCCACGCGCCCATGTCGCATTAAATGCGTCTGTCATAAAGTAACATCAGACAAGACAGAATTTAATGACTTGCAGGAAATGTCTGTTACCATAATGCACGCACTAATCCCTCGCTGGAGAGTCTGGACTCTTCCCATTCCACACGGGTCGGTTCGAGAACGTTCAAAATTCCACAGTATGCTCAAGCTCTGCAGAATTTGGGGGGCAAATGACGGACCCAAAATACGCTCGTATCCTCATCCTCCACGTGGCATGTTTCCGAGAGGTCCCCATCAAGGACATCCATCACTCCAATGTTGTGCTCGATATTGGAAGGCTCGCGGCTCTTGCCCAGCCTCAGTTCTTGCCAACCACCTCAGGTGTCGCATCCCTCGGGATCGCTCCCTCGAGTGGGTCAACTCTCGAGGATGTCGCGCTCGGGGACTTGATGTTCCAACCCTTCTACAAGGGACCCACTTCCAAGCGTTCTCACGCTCGCCGCTTCTACGAGCCATCCTACGCTCGAAAGAGCATTTCCACGCACGTATGAGCGATCGCCTAACTACCTCTGACACAGTTGCCTGGTATAACTGCCTAAAAGTTGATTGTGACGGGCGTACGTCACTCTCAGGCCCTCACACCTTGCCACGTGTCTAGGGCGACACTCTTTTCGGGACCACTTGGGTACTTTTACACAATTACCCTCACCCTTAAACTATAAATAGGAAGGCTCCACTACACCTTCCTCAAGTCATCTTCTCTGCAGAAAATACCTTTTCTTCACACACAAGACACTGAACTGGAAAACTCCATTGCTGCACATTTAAGCTTCGCACAGCTTCACCTTCCTCACTAATGTGTTACCCTAGCTGGTAGAATCAATGATCAACGGGAACCCAGTTCCTGAGGCACCTCGCCTATGATGGTC
>JBBMKE010433749.1:0-10228 GCA_037834125.1 Lippia alba
TAAGGATTTTTCAAACTTAAAAACATAAGGGTTTGAACACGTTATTTGTAGTCCCCTATAAATACGAGTTAATTATGCCAACCCTTACGGTAATCTAGCCAATATGTTCGAAAAGCCCTTATATTAATTAACGTAATTATATCGGCTACTAATATCTTTTATATAAAGTGCATAATTAACGTAAATTAAGGACTCAATCCCCTACATAATTAACGTTATATTCATGATTTTGTTTTAAATATAATCAACTTTTTAATGTCTCTCTATGATTATATTCATTCACTCTCAACATTTTTAAGTTATTAGTTTTGACACAAGTTTTTAATTTGTCTCAGGTAATCTCTCTTTAGATTGGATATTTTCTTACACCGTACGTCATCAATTACAATAACAATGGTTCATAACCTGTTTATACTTTAATTTTTAAAGGTGTTTACCTGCATATTAATTCATAGTTTTTTATTTCTTTTGTTTCCCGTTTTTTGTGTAGAGAATTACTTTATTTTGAAGTTGTTGTTCAAGTACCGTGTGTGGTAAGGTAATTATAATTATGTAGTTGTTCAATGATAATTTATGTATTATTTATGTATGTGGTTTGATTTTATGATTTTCTCTTAATTTTTTGATAGAGAAATATATCCTTTTCAAGTATTCGTTCAAGTACGCTGCGTGAAAATGTAATATATTTTTTTCTTACATATTTTATGGTATTATTTATATATTAATTTATATTTTTCCTTCGTATGTTATGGTTTTCTCTTAATTGTTGGATAGAGAAATATATCCTTTTAATTTATTTGTTCAAGTATACCGCGTAAAAAGGTAATATATTATTTTTCATTATATATTTTGTGGTATTATTTATATATTAATTTATAATTTTTTCTTCGTGCTTTAATACAGAAATATCTTTTTCTGAAGTTTTGTCAAGTACCGAGCAATGATGAGATAATTTTTATAATTCAAATCCCTTTTTAAATGTAAAAACAATATAAAAATCAATATGCTAACTTGAATTAAATTATATATTTTTTGCAATTTTAAAATACTTTAATATCTAGAAATAGATTGGACCAATAAAGTGTATACTCTCATTACAAATACTACAAATCATGGTTACTGTGCATTTAGATGGCATTGGACCCATAAAATCAACTTTATTGATTCACCTTCTCACTCAAACGTTATCAAAAAACACTTATATATATTATTTATCTAAAAGAAAAAGATAAATGGTTTGTCAAATTATGATCAAATTTACAACTAAATGGTTTCATATCTCCTAATGAACTAAATTAGATTTCTGAAATCAATATCTTATTTTGTTTTAGTAATGTTTGATGTTTTTACCGGAAATTGCTTATATAAGGGAAAATTTCCGTTCAGATAATAATTTAAAACATTTTTAAAAATTCAGATAGTTAGTCGCATACATGATCATAGTTAAGAAGTATCGTGTTAACATAAAATGCATGCAGTAACTAAATTATTTCATGCTACTTTATTGTTCTCATACAATCCCTATGTCTTATTTCCTTTTTCAATATACCTTTTTTTTGGTGTTTTAATCATATATCTTTAATGCCCAGTCAAATCATTAAATAGTTATTAATTACCATTTAAAAATATATCTCAAAATTTTAAACACACGTCATGGAGAATATGTCACCACTAATGTGTCTAGAGAATGCGTTAATATATCATACTGGCGGTACTGTACTTTGTTGCTATAATTTTGGACTTTGTTGCTATAATTTCTTATTTTACCTCAATATGATTTATTTATATTTAATAATCTTAAAATTAACAGTGCACATATATGTTAAAAATGGAAATAGTTCATAAAAAACAATATGTCATATTGGTGTGTGCCCCGTACTATAATTTGTTATTATAATTTTAGAGTTGGTTTTTGGACAATGAACGATTTATTTGTATTTAATGATATATATATATATATATTTGGTATTTTTAAAAGGGTTCTCTTTGCTTCTATTTACGACTTCGTGAGTTCGTGTACTTTCTCTTTGTCTGTAAACTTCATCTGCAAGTTCTAACAAGATTACTCGCACCTATTCAATACCTTCTCTCAATGCTACCCAAGAAGAATTTCACGGCCACAATTTTGCAATCTCCGAACTCAACTTCCTCTCCGTTGGCTGCTTTTTTGCGACCGCCTTCTTGCCCCGCAACGTTTGCCTTTGGGACGTCATGAATTAATACATTAATTTTAATTTGTGTCATGTGCATTATTGCATTAGGCTATAAAGTGCAGGTTGAAACTTCTCCAAATATGGTTGTAGAAAATTGTAGCAATTCGTGTGGTTATAAATCATATTTACATACATTTAATTCTTTGGTAAACTAAAAATAAATGTAACGGTAAAGGAATATAGTCGAGATGAAACTTCTTTTTTGTATCATGATGACACACTTTTGGAAAATGGGATGAATGATGTGGATCTTAATTTCTAATTTCTAATTCGACACTTCAATTTCAAATTTAGACCCTATATGCCGTTTTATATTTACTTTAATTTAAAATTATTATATGTTAATAAAAAATATAGTTTTAGATATATCCTTTGTATATGATTTTTAGAAAATTTTTTATGATTTACTTTTTCTATTGGATATTTTAATAGATTAAATCAATTTATTTTACCTTCATTACGAATAGGCACACCCTTTAAATCTTAAAATTATCCACTTTTAATATAAAATCATCTTGCTCATAAGATTTCAAAACAAAGTAGATGCGTTAAACAATTGATATTGGCATATGCTTAATCCATATAAAATTTCTTATGTAGGGACATAATGGATAAAAATAGAATGACTTGCAAACTTGCCAGACTAAAACGAAGAAGAGAGCTCTTTGCTAAGCGTCATAGAGGATTAAGTGATGTTAATATGTTGGCATAACTGGACAAACAAATTCACTTATTATCGGAATCAACAAACAATCAGATAGAGGAGTCTCACGTGAATGGTCCGCCGCAAAAGTTTATTTGATACAAACAAAATTTATTTTTTTTAATGTAGGTTTCATGTACGTTTGAGGGTAAAAGACAAAAGTGGTACGATTAACTTCAAACTCCTGAACAAGCAGGCTGAATATATGTTTCGCAACAAAGCTACTTATTTCAAGAGTTTGCAAGAAAAGGTATGATAAAACTTTAAATTTAATTAAAATTGACATATTTACATATATTTACACTTTCATTATTTTCAGAAAAATGGCCAAAAATTATTGCAAAACTCTATAAGTTCTCTTCAAGGCCGTGCTTTCACATTTATTATTCCCGTACCACCGAGTTTTGCAAGACCAGATGTTCGATGCACGGTGAATTTTATTTTAGCTATTGATTGGTCTGAAGAGTGCTTCTATCTTCCTGAGCAATTGCGTCTGCAAGCGATTGCGTCTTTTGCAGACATAAATACAATATTGGGCTCATGAATACAATTAAAATTATTATTTATTATTATACTGAATTGTTATACTATGTTAGATATATTATATATTGTTGTTGTTTCTGTGCACCGTACGGGACATATACTAGTTTAATATAAAGTAGGGGTTTATTTAAAAAAAATATATATCATAAAGTGTATATTGTAAAACTAAATCAATAACAAAGATATCTATATGAAATTCTATTTTGGTCAGTCGGTGTTCTTTAATTTCGTGAAAAACAAAATTGAACCCTCAATTTTACCAAATCTCAAAATGGTCTCTACAGATTTCAAGCCAGACTAATCAAACGAATGAATCAAACATTTTTTAATTTCCTATATTTAATAAAGATTATGTCTTTTTTTTGTAAACAAATATATTCCCAGGTGGTCAAAAGAATTTTAACTCGGATCATTGTTTTTGATAAATAACTTTCCAACCAATTAGACCAGCCCCTGTTGATAATAAAGATTAGGGCGAATTACAAATAGGTTCCCTGAGGTATGATCTAATTACAAATCAGTCCCTTTTATTTCAAAAATTACATACATACCTCTAAAAACACTGTTTCAATTACATATTAACCTCCGATTCTGGACTGATTTGTAATTGAAATAGTGCTTTTAGGGGTCTGTATGTAATTTTTGAAACAGAAGGGATTGATTTGTAATTAAGTCATACCTCAGGGGATCCATTTGTAATTGTCCCATAAAGATTATGTATTTAATTTGACGATAAAATACGATTTAGTGAAAGTTTCAACACCGATGCACTTGGACGGATAGATTCAAGGATTTTGAATTATTATATGTAGACGGTGCTAAGTTCATAATAAACATTTCATTTAAATTGAAGGCGATTTTAATACAGATGAAACGGAGATTCGATTTGTACGTAGAATAAAATCTATATTAATATTTGTTTAATTAATTAAAATATTTATGATTTGTACAAGCTGCATTATAACAAGAATATAAATGAGAAAAGAAGTTTAATAAATAGGTTTGTGTGTGCACTTCTGAAGAGCTTATTTCATTTGCAGTCCATCGTTGACTTAAAGGAAGGTACCATGCAATTGTTCTTCTTAAGAGGACATCACCTACAACTTCAACCAACAACCGCACTCATAAAATTAGGCCGCAAAGACCACCCCAATTCTAATTAATTAGATTTTGCCCTCCACTTCTAGTAACATTATATTGTGTCGAACCCTTGTATCCGACACTTTCTACATAAAAAACTTAAAAAAAATTTAAATTCATATTATCGTAGTTATATCATATAATACTCGTGTCGTCGTAAGTGTATTTTATATCATAGGTTTTGTTCCTTTTTTGTTTTTGTAGATTATTTATAGGTGCGGAGATAAAATAAAGTAAATCATAAATTACAAAATAGATATTTATATACAGTGGTAATAAGGTCGATCACACGTAAATTGAATGAATTTATATATTTATCAAATCAAGAAAATTATTTAAAAATAGTAAAGGGAAGAAATTTGAAGATTTGACTACTAGGAGCTAATTAAACATAGACTAAATTAAAAATTGATAATAATAACAATTGTATCACAAGCTAAAACAAGAAAATAGTTCATGAATTAAAAATCAATGAGAAAAATGTTTAGTCGGAATATTCTAAATTTAAGTCCTCATTGATCATAAATTCAATAACATATTTTTAATTATATAATAGGTGGATTGTAGTACTAACTACATCTGATTATTCATTTCTTTTTATTTTTAGATTAAGCGAGACTTCGCCTTTGTAACTCTAATTAATAGCTAGCTCTTTTGACAATTCCTTAGATTTGAACCTATTAACAACATTAATCATAAAAGAAACATCAATTTTAACCGATTAAATATGCATAGTGGTTGGTTCAGTTAGTCTATATTCCATCAATTAGACATATTGACAATATCCTAGTGCTATTATCACAAATTAGTCTATATAAATCATGCATCATTAGTTACACGTAATTTTCTTCTTTCAATTTTAATAATTAGTACCTAGATTAAGTTTACCACTATAATATGATGTGAAATGGGGAAAGATGGAGATGAAGAAGGAAAAAAGAGAAGGGAAAAGATTGTGATCGAAGAGATAGAGGGAAAAAGCAAAGGTATAAGGGTGTTTAATTTGTAAATTTGTATCTCGTTTGTCTTTTATATTTTGACTTCCAATCCCCTTCTTCTCTACTTGAGAGGTTCAGAACACATTCTTATAAGTTGTCAAAACTGATTGTCTCAAAATCCATAATTTTTTTTTTTTTAAACTAAAATCCAAAAGTTGATGCATGGAGTGTTGTTTTAATTTCAAGTAATCGGGCACAAAATCGGCCTAAATCCCGAAATTACATAACTTTACGTTTGAAATTGTTTTCCTTAATAAATCATTTGGAAACATTCCCTGAAGAATCTCTCAAAAAGTTTAGTACCTTTTTGACACTTCTCCAAAGGATAATTCTTCACATTTTTATGTGGCAACATCCGTTCCGAAAATTCTGAAGAAATATATATATTCCTCTCTATTCTGGTCAGTTTTTTCATGATGCTCAAATAGGCACATAAGTTTTCCCTAATTGACATACGAATACCGACACAACCAAAAAAAAAAAAATGACACAATACAAATAGTATTATTTTTTTTTTTGAATTTCTCAACTGAGGGACGGAGTACCAAACGCAAAATTTAACATAAGCATTGGACAGGAATAAACAACGTTTAAAATAATAATAAATAAATAATTTGTTAATATGTCGAACACAACATGGTAAAATAAAATAATATTTATAAAAATATTCGTATATCATGAATTTGCACCAACTAAGATGAAAAACAACGTTTAAAATAATAAATAAATAAAGGATCCGTTAACGAAAGTATTTATTAATAAAAATTAGAAGTTAAGTGCACATATATTTCAGTGGGAGCATTTCAGCATTTAGTCAACTTCATGCCCTATTCCAAATTTCCAATATATGTAAAATGGTCTAAAAACAAGTGATTTGTCAAAGTTTAGCAACCCAATTGTCGGACTCGGATACAGTCATGGTCTCTAAGGAAGGAGTGCTTTGTCGGGATCTCTTTTGGTCTAAAGCTAAAAATTCTCTTCTCCTCGTTTTCCCATTCCATTTCAATGCAATAATTAATGTTTCTATTGTGAAAGACTTATCTCAGTTTCCATCAATACATGGTTCCTTATCTCAGTTTCCATCACTATATAGTTCCTCCAATTTAGCATGAAATTGGGATTGGGAGGCGGACATGACGGGAAATTAGAGTTATTGTATTGAGTGTTTTTTTTTCCTTTTTTTTAAATGCAAACTTTGAAAAGAAAATTTACTAAATTAATCGGAATCAAAACATATAAAGTAACAATTGAAAAAAAAAATGCAGACTCAAGCTAAAATTCTAATAAATTTGTAGACAATCATAATTGTTACACGTAAAAATAGAACTTTCCACCAAATAAAAAGTTAAAAATAGAACTAACAGTTGAATAATTAATCAAACTTAATGTATGTTGGTGTTGGAACTAGATTGAAAGGGGTCAAACACCAAACATCATATATTTGTGAAAAGGGAAGACCATCACAGGCTAAGTTGAGCCTCAGGAACTGGGTTCCTAATTGAGCATGAATTCTACCAACTAGGGTAACACCCAAAAGGTGAAGGAGTGAAGCTGTTAGAGCTTGAAACGGGCTACAATGGAGTTTTCCAGTTCAGTGTGGATGCGGCTTGTAAGTGATGAAAAGCTTTGATGCGGATGAATAACTTGAGGAGTATGGGTATGTGTTCCTTTATATATAGGTTGAGGATGAGGGCTTGAAAGTGACATGTATGTTTCAGACCTACCTTTTAGACGGTTATGTGCAATAGTGTTGTCAGCGGCAGTTTAAGGATTATTCCTTCGAGCAGCGAGATGTCTGGGCGCGAGCCACCGAGTATGTTAATGCTCAAGATGGAATCCCCTGGCTAAGAGACGGAGCCATGATCCGACGAGCGTATGAAGCCCGAGGATTGACATTTTTGAGGGAATGTCTTCAAACATGGTAATCCTTCTGGAGAAGATTGTGACGAGGGATAGGACCCCGTGCGTCAAGTAAATTCGAGGTTGCATCTTTATGGTATAGGAGAGGTGAGGAAGGGGATGGACTTCTCTGGCGAGCCCCATTCCTTCGAGCGTTCCACCTAAGTGCTTTCTGGCCCCCAAGGACGTCCATTAGGATCATGACACGTGGCCAGCTGAGATGTGAGCATATTTTGGGTCCGTCATTTGCCCCTTAAATTCTGCAGTGAGGCTCGAGCACACTGTGAAATTTCAAGAGTTCCAGCGATCTCCAAGAATGCGGAAAGGCAAGACTTTCCAGCTGTAAGCAATACCGAGCGTCTGTGCAACGGGCACTTTTCTGCGAAACATTAAGTGTAGTCTTGTCGCCCAAACACTTTCTTGCAGCTGCATTTAATGCGGACTGAAGGCGTGGGCGTGCGAATCTTGGAGTACATGGGACGGTTACCAAAAATGGGGAGTTATCTTGGTGGGAATGATTGACCTTTTGAATTTATTACCAATCGTTTGCAACTCCCTTTATGCTTTCAGAATTCTCAAGAGCATATAAAAAATTTTCTACAATTCTTAGCATTTTCTGGCGAGTTCAAGCAAGACTTTTCTTCGTTCCAAGGTAATTTTCGGTTGCTTTACTGTTTGTAACCCCTAAACTTAGACTAAGAGAGCTATTGTTTCACTGTAGGGGCTAATTTATAGATTTGTAAACCCTAGGTTTCACAATTTGTCTTTTTTTCCCAAACTTCCACTTTAAACCACCTTCAGACTTCATGGCGGATGGAGATACTCTTAGCGACATTCTGGTGAGTGATGTGGCTCAGGAGATAGATGAGATGTCCCCTTACACTTCACCCGTGCGCAATGTCATTCCAGAGGCGATTCCTATGGATTTGACGGAGGAAGGGGATGAAGGGATCCCTATAGCAATTCCCATGGTAGAAGCCCAACGGGAGGATCAAGATGAGGAGCTGGAGGTTGTAGTCCGACGAATAAGTGAGAAAAATCCCGATGGGCTGAAGACTTTGTTTGAGCAAATGGATAATTCCATTCTAATGATGCCGCAAGCAGAAAATATCCTTTCGGAAACCAACAGTGTCGTTAGACCCCAAGATTACACGCTCGATGGAAAAAGAGCCTCCTCATAAGAGAAGAAAGGGAAATGAAACTTTAACCCAGATAAGGGTCTCTAATCCCCACCAAACAGACAAGACTCCGGCAGAAATATGGGTACCATGACTGTTGAGGAGTTGTGCCAGGTGATGGATAAGGTGTTGTGGGCCCAAGAGGTGGGAGCCCGCGTCCCTAGGGAGCATGATATCAAGAATGATTCCCCCGAGGGTTGGATGACCGTCTACAAGGAATCGATAGTAGCGGGAGGTTTACAGTTTCCAATCCCCCCAGAGATGAGAACTATCTTGAACTACTTAAACTTGAGTCTCTCGCAAGTGCTGCCCAATGGTATCGTCTTCATAAATGCCTTTGTGATTCTGATGAAGGCCATTGGTCTGGAACCCTTAATTGAAAACTTTACCCCATCTGTTTCAAATTGCTCGTTCCCCTCGATCTTCCCTCGAGGAAGGATTCTACTACATCTCGTCCAAGAGGCATATGAAAATAATCAACTCACCCACAACTTCCCATAGTGAAATCTGGAAAGGGAAGTTTTTTTTTGTGACTGGTTCGAAGGAGATGTTCGGGGTCCCTATGAGATGGGTGGTGCACGGGGAGGAACCTTTAGTGAAAGAGAGGCCCCCATCCATTGTTTTCAAGGGTTCGGCCAAGAGCGTGGCATTTATGATGAAGGAGTCAAATAGTTTTGTGGAGGCGAAGGGTTTGTTGCGAAAAGTGGAGACGAGGTCCCTCCCCACACACATATTGGAGAAAGATGGTTAGGACTTAGGAACTGATTGCTTACTAACACTTTCCTCTAATGTTGAGAGTAGCAAGTCTTCAAAGCTTTACTTGCCTTCATTTTTCTATGTTGATTATTCTTTAACGCTCGTTTTCTATCTCTGCGGCTATCGAGGTAATCATGGTAGGCAAAGCTGCATCGAATCTGGCTGCCCTTCTCAAAGCTCAAAATGCAACGGCCTCAAATCCCCAACAGCAATCCCAACAACCTCTAATGCACGGACACTCCGAAAAATGACCCCGTGCAGTGTTGGCCATGTGTCGGACACAGACACGCCTCCGACAAGTGTAATATGTGTTGTAAATAAAAAAAATTAAAATAAAGGCGGACATGGTGTCAAACACTCTGTCAAGGAGTGTCCGACACGGCTGGACACAAATTTTGAAAGATTTAGAATTCTGAAGGAGAAAGCTTCATCATTTGTTAATTTAGATTGTAAATGTTCAATCTATGCGGTGGTAATGGTGGTTGCAAGGCTTTAGAAGGAGGAGGAATCATCATCACAGCATCTTCTGCCGATTGAATTTTGAGAACTCCATCTCCGTGGTAGTGATGATAGCTATAGTGGTGGTGGTGGGGGTTTTTAGGAGGAAGACGTTGTATACTTCATCGCAGCAACTTCAATGTGAATATTTTCCTAAGTGTGAACCAACGATTTAGATGAATGAGCGGCAAAATAGTACTAGGGAGAAGTTAGAACAGTGTGTAGCAGAGTAATGGTAATAAGTAATTAGGGTTAGAGAAAAATATTTTTAACCTCTTGGGCCTTTGGCCCACAGAACTC
>JBBMKE010433770.1:0-10227 GCA_037834125.1 Lippia alba
ATATATACATTATATACTAATTATAATAATTATATATATATATATATATAATGAATTTATAAAAAACATTTAATATGTAGATGTATATACACATTATCAAATTTACTAAAAATAATAATAAATTAATAAATATATATATAATATCATGAAAATTATATATATGTATATTTAGTATATACCATACACTGTTATAATAATTAATATATATTTGTAAATATATTTTATATATATAACAGTCGTCTTCCTCAAATTCAATCACAATCGCCGCCTCTCCGATCGTCTTCTCCGCCGCTGAGCTGCCTCTATCGTTGTCTTATGCGGTCGCCCAACGCTGCCACCGCCTCTCCCCTCTTCTTCTCCAGGTTGGTCGTCGCTAACCCCCACCCCAATTTTTGGAGAACTCCATTGCCGCCACCAAGCTTCATCTTCTTCCCCTATGCTCAGCCTCATGCAAGGGCGACGCTACGTTCATACAAGTGGGTCAATCGAGCCCATTAAGAACAAAAAATAGTTATGCTTTTATATATTTTTATATTTTTTATTTTAAAAATAACTTATTTAACCCCATATAAAATGAAAAAAAAATTGTATTGACCCCCTTAAATTTAAAATAATATAATTAAAAAAAGTTTATAACCTAAAAAATGAAAACAAAAATCTATTTAACAATACTTAAATATTAAAGAACTCTAAATAATATTGATTTTAGAAATAGCCCCTTTTAGATATGGGTTTTGAATTTATTTAAAATTTTATTTGATAATAATAGCCTTATTAAAACATTAATATTCTTAAATTAATCATTTACATACAAATACAACTCTATGATTTTTATGTTCATTACATTTTTCTTTTTCTATTATTTATATGTTTTTTTTTCTTTTTCTCATAAGAATTTTGTAATCTCAAAAAGTTTCATAACTAATTCTGCAATTATAAGATAAAATTTTTAATTTTATAAAAAATTATAATTAAAGGTACGTATAGGATATTGATACGTTTGACTAATTACAAATAATATTATAATTATAATAATTTATGTATTAATATAATGCTTAAATCATATTATAATGCCTAAAAATATTTCAAAATATTTTAGATAGATTAGTAATTTTAAAAGTAAAGTGATTATTCACTTTTTTATTATTTTTCAACTTATCATTTTTCTTTCCCTATGGAATAGAGTTTGCAAATATTCCTTAATGTATTCAGTACAAATAAAAAATCATAGAGATAATTGTAAAATAAATATTCTAAATAAAATAATTTATTATCTGAATAATATATATTTTTTGTTAGTAGTTAATTCTTTAAGATAATTTTGCTAATGTGGATTGGTTGACGTGGTTAATAAGTTCATTTTTCAAGGCAATAATTGAATTCGAATCTCATTTATTAGTGTGTGTGAAAACAAAATTAAGATAATTTGTAATTAAAATATTTTATTTTTTAATAATATATTTTTTTTACTAGTAGTTAAATTATTTGACCCCACTCATCAACAATCCTGGAGTCGCCCCTGGCCTCACGCCACCGTCATCGCAACCGCCACCACAGCCTAACCCACTAAGGCCACGCCGCCGCCGTTGACTACATCTTCTTCCTCGCTCCAACCCATACGCGGACCACGCCGCCGCCCAACGCCAATGCCTCTTCTTCTCTCCTCTTCCACCGCCCTACAGATACGCGCCGCAGTCGCCTCTTCTGCAGCCCGACAATCAAATTCACCACCCCTCCACCCCGACGAGCACCACCACTGTACCCAAACACCCACTTCATCTTTCATCCCTTAGGTACGCCTCTAAATTCGAGTATATGTGTGTGTAGCTCTAAGTTTGAATTTGAATTGATGTGTGTGTAGGTCTGAGTTTGACTTTGGGTGATCGTTTGTGGTAATCATCCTTGTTGTGGTGGTGTAAGGTTGACGACGGTGGTGAAGGGGATGGCAGCTTGGAGGGGATATATATATATATATATATATATATATATATATATATCAGACAAACTCTATGTGTGAACAAATTAATTATTATTTAAATATATTAAAATTAATTATATTTAAATTATATTAAATAAATAAATAGTATAAGATAATTTCATATTAGATTAATAAAATAAAATATGAAAAAATAATAAAAATTATGTAAAAAAAAAAGAATTGAAATGTCAGAAAAGAGATCGAAAAAAGAAGTTAATAAAAAATTATTAGAGTGATAAAAAAGTAAATAAATAAATAAAAAAAAACATAAAGAAGAGCGTGATAAGCCAACAAAATTGGTCTAAATACTTAATGAGTTCATTTTTAAGGACAAAGTTCTAAGTTCGAATTCCACGGTGTGTCGTGGCCTAAACTCCTTTGACATATATAAGGTAATAAGGTTTGTCTTCCTCTCACCAGCACATTCGTATGCCCATTTTGTCCTCTTATTTATTCGTATCCCCAGTCCCCACCCACTTTTTTTTTTTAAAGTTGGTTCTTATAGTTATATAGCCCAAAAGTTGGGATATTGTCAAGGTACTATAATAAAACGTTGAGTATTTTATATTTATGGAATGATTAAAGGAAAATTTAAAAAAAATTAATTAAATAATAAATATAATATACTTATTAATATAATTAATTAGATTTGACCGCCTGCATTAAATTTTTTATTATAAGTTGTCCTAATGTAATTTATGTGACTAGGTACACGATGAATCATATGCTGACATACAATTATATTGTCTTCTTTCTTAGGAAAAAAGAAAATACAAAAACAGAATATCAACTTTCCCAAATTCGGGTGTTTGGAACTTTACTTTTTCCGTCCTCTAACTTTAAAAATTTGCATTTACAGGTAAATATGCGCTAAAAAAAGTGATATGAAACATGTGTACAGAATCCTCAAAAATAGAAGTATGAAGAGTATCAAAGTATGCTTAAAGAAAGTATCAAAAATCAAAATACCAAATAAAGTTTATTTCAAATAGCGTATATTAGGGGTGTACATTAGGTAAAAAACCGAACTTTCGGTTTTTCGGTTCGGTTAACCGAAAGTTCGGTTTTTCATTTTGCCTAACCATTTACCGAACGGAACCTCCTCGATTTTGGTTTGGTTTTTACCGATGATTATCGGTTCGGTTTCGGTTAATAACCGAACTCAATAAAATTTAAAAAAAAAATGAAAACAAGCATTCAAAGTGGAAATTACAAAGGCCAACTGCAACCTCATGCAAAACAACAACAGAATGCAATTCAACCTTCATGAAATTCAAACAACAACACTACAGACTGAAATTCACCCTTCATGCGTTCAAATTTGTTGCAATTCATGCAACTCAAATTGGTTCACCCCCTGCAACAAATTGCAATTCATGACTCCAATTAAAACAAACAACATCAGCATACATATTACAATTCAACAGTCCAACTGAAAAACAACAACAATCCAACAAATAATTGTCCAGTGACTCTAGTTTAGGCTCCATCAATTCAAGTGAAAAAGGAAAACCATAGTACAACAACATTAAAACAAACATAACAATTATCAAGTTTGATGAAAATCTGAGTCTCTAACAGTCCATACTCCACATTCTAAACCATAGTACAACAACATCATTTCTTCAAGTTCTTGATCCTTCAATGCAAAAAAATTGAGATTTAAGAAAAAAATTTAATCTTCAACAACTAATCAAAGTCTTCAAGGCAAAGAGAGGGATACTTACTTTGAAACTGGGTCAGGGTGAGATTTGCAAAGCGTAGCGGTGGCCGGTGGCGACCGGCGACGGAGAAGTCAATTCTGGGCTTGGGGTTCTCGGAGACTTGGTGGGTAGTCTCTTATCTCTTTGCTCTTGGGCTTTGCCGAGTCGGAGATAGGGTGGTGGACCTGGTGGTGACTGGGAGAAAGGGTGGTGGGCTGGTGGCGGCGTCTTGGGAGTGGCAGCGCGACGGCGGAGAGAGACTGAGAAACCCTAGATCTAAAAGTGGAAAGTGATATGGTGGAGTCTGTCTCACTGGTGTGAAGACAAAGTCTGATATGTGAAATTGTGAATTGTGAAAAATGAAAAGCGTAATGAGAATTCTAAAAACCTGTTAACAAAAGGGGGCTTTGTCGGTTTTTGGTAAAAATCGAAAACCGTGCGATTTTTACCGAAACCGAACCGAAACCAAAAAATCCAAATATCACTAACCGAAACCGAACCGAACATGGTCGGTTCGGTTCGGTTCGATTATTGGCAGTTCGGTACAGTTAAGGTTCGGTTACCGGTTCGGTTTTTGTACACCCCTAACGTATATCCTTAAGGAAGAGGAAGGTGAAGATGCATCTAGTTCTTTGGTTCCTGTCAATTAAGCAAATAAACCCTGCAATATTTGATCACAAAGCCTTGTGTCCATTTAACAATTAAACGAGAGATGACCAAAAAAAAAAAAAACAATTGAACGAGCACATAATAGTTTGTGTATTGCATAAACATCACTGACCATAGGCTTACTTAATAGCTTACCTTTCTATAAAATAATGCACATCACAAACAATTACAGAGACGATTCGGTAAAAAAACATAAATCGAATATGAAATCTTTAGCTTCCCCGATGACGTCACCTGCAAATTCAAATTGAACCAAAATTATTGCCAGCTAAAAAATTAAAAATAATATAAGCGGAATTTTAAGTAACGGACATGAAATATTTCTCAATTCAAAACTTTGTGCTGTAAAAGTGTAGTAATATGTACATAGGATATAATATAAGACAAGTTATATCAAAATCCCCTGTAGTTATATATATGATCTGTAGAAATCCTTTCGTTTAGAAAATTCATATATTTTTCTTTTAACATTTTGATATGCAGTATTGAAACTTATAAAAGCTGATTAATATGAAACCTTGTGCACCATTGGAGCTTCTCAAACTGGCTATCAAATCCTATCAAAATTTTAGTATGAACGTGTCACTAACACTAGTAGAGGCATGAAACCTATGGTGCTAGTGATGAGAACCTCACTGAACCTAAAAAAAAGACAAGTTTTTAATCCCTTAACAAATCATAAGACAGAAAAAAAAATGTAATTCTAAAATTAAGCAGAATATTTGTAAATTTGAGAATAGAAAATCGTGTTCATTATTTTTTGGGTTGTATGTTTCTGTCTTCCTTTTCCTTCAAAAATATTTAAGACAGCATATATTTTATTATTTGTTAGATGAGTTTTTGTGCACGGATACCCCTGTGTTATCCTAATTAGTACTTTAAATGCTGTGATTTGAAAATTCTCAAAGAAAACTCTGTGATTATATAAATTAGCACTGAAAACGTTGTGATTGTATTAAAGTTAACACTCAAAACCCTACAACCACGGATGTAGGGTTTGAAATGCTAATTGAGTGCTAATTTATTACAATCATAGGGTTCTCTTTGAGAATTTTCAAATCATAGGACTTTGAGTGTTAATTAGGTATATCACAGGGTTTTTGGTACAATTAACTCCTTGTTAGATATCAAAATGGAAAAATAAAAACTATTATTATTTAAATCGTGACAATCATAGTATTGTAATTTAATTGTTTGTATTAATGTTAGGGATCTACATCTGACTATCATCTAGATTGAGATATTACATTGTAGTTCCTAATTTGTTAGAACTGTTTGTGGTCCCTGCTTCCGTTAAGGTTTCGTCATATCATTCTAAAAATATTCTGGATTTTTAAATTGATTTATGACTTCAGAGACTTTGTTGTTAAATTTATAATTTATAGAGGTCTTTTTGTTTATATTTGTAAATTTTAGTGGTGATTTTGTCATTTTGATCACATATTCAATGTAATAATACTCATACAATCTGTTAGGAGTATAAGTGTACATTTACAAATTCCGTTGGAATTTCATACTAAACAAGACTTATAGAAATTAAATGTAATTCTTCGATCTGGATGAACTATATTTTAATTAGACTTAAATATAGGACAGTTATATGTAAACTTCTATTAATATTATATATTTTATAATTACGTACATAATAATATGTATATGTATACTTAATTGAACACCTATTTGAAAACCATCAACACACATATTTAAAGTTTGATAAATTCTCGAATACCAAATGATACAGAAGATTAGGCGTAGGATGGTAGAAAGCTACATGCTCGTGATATATAGAATGAAATTGGTTGAATGATCTTATTTGCTGAAGAATTATCATGGCTGATTTTAATAATTATATGAAAAAAAAGAAAAGGATAACAATAGAATTTAATAAGAAAGATAATATATAATACCATATGGCTTTAAGATTTTACCTTGAAGAATATGCAGCCTTCAATGACGCAGGAAATCTGGAAAAAATATTAATAATCAAAATAGGATTTTCTAATAAAATAAATATAGAGCGATAATCATGTTATATGCATTACCTGCGTGTAGATAAATACTTAGTCATCTTATGATCAATATTTTCAAAACTGGATGGGAGCATGAACCAGTGGCCATAATAAGCTACCGATTGGACGAACTACCTTCAGCCATGTTTTTCTCCGCTAAGTGTTCCGCTTCTCGGTGATTATATAGACAGAAAAAGGAGAAAATGTATCAAAATTTTTTTTTTAAAGATAAAAAATGCCACTTAGCTGGTCAGTTTCTATGGCCCTGGTCTGGCCCCGGCCAGTTTTAGGGCTGTCCGATCACCTGTCCGGTCCGATCAGCCAGTCCAGACCGTTCTCAAAAACACCATCTTTGATAATGGACGGCACATGACGAACTTTGTCAAAATCCTCACCTACTTCTGCATCAACTCTTTTTTTTAATTCAGGCATTTCTGTAATTATCAACTCTTGAAGGTTAAGAGTGAATCTGAGTCCATCCGGAATCATCTCCAATTGAGAACAATCACAGATCGTTATGAAGGAGAGAAGGGGCATTGCTCCTTGCTCCACGACCCACTCCGTCAAGTTTGGTAAACTTTGTAGTTTAATTATCTTGAGACTCGGGAAGCCCGATGCATGACATTTCATCTCTTTACCAACAAAGGCTCTTTCACTTAATACCAAATACTCTAGCAAAGGAAAGTTTCCGAGTATTGGCATTGGATCATCTTCAATCTCACAATTCGTTAATGATAGAGTGACAAGTCTTGATGTCCTTATGTCAGTTACACACTCCTCAAGCGCTTGTAGTTTTTTTATGGGGACACGTATTACCAACTCAATAAGAGTTTGACATGAAAACACATTCTTGAGAATCACTGAGCCTTCTTGATCTGTTGGCTCAAGGTGGCAACCAGTGCTGATATCGAGCTCGAATTTCCTCAAATTTGTCCAGTTTGTCTTAATGGCACTAATGACTGTGAACAAGGTTTGATTGTCATGAACCTCGACTCCCAAAATATAGAGATTCTTCATTGCCATGACTGATGTCCAATCATGCACCGAACTGTTGAAGTGATCTAGTGTCTCAAGCTCACCCAAACCCTCCAGTGTCAAATTATAATCATTTTGTTCAACCCACTCCTCCGAATAGAAAGGAAGAAACAAATACTTCAATCGATGCATCTCTTTCAAAACATTTGGCACTCTAACATTCCAACAGAAAATTAAATCAAGTGTATGTAAGAATTTCAAATATCTTATGGATGACGGCAATTCCTCCAATTCACAGCTTCTCAGTACTAAAAGTCTAAGGTGTATTAGTTTACCAATCTCTTTCAATTGTCTTCCTTTCAATCTAAATTTCTTGAAAACTAAACCTCGCAGCGATTCGAATTCTTCTAAGTCGAGTGTATTGTGTTGGAACTCAACCTTTTCACTCCTATACCTGTTGAGAAATTGAAGTGATCGAACATGTTTTTTATTATCTGTACGCCGGCCTTTCAATCCATTTGGGTTTGATGCTGTTAGTTCTTCAAAATGAATAGCCAAATGCCGTGTTTTATTTTCCGACAATGACTCGTTGAATAGAGTACTGAATTCTCCACCTCTATAATTTATAACTCGAAAATTGAATCCCTCTTTTTTCCCCTCCGACAAACATAGCTCTCGCACTGCATCATGAAGTTGGCATTGATAGTATTTTCCGGTGACTTTCAAATCACTTTTAATTTGAACAAGACACCTAGAGACCAATTCACTTAAATAAGTTTCAGCAACATCCATCACTGTCTCATCATTTCCTCGATGCTCATGTGAAATCATGCCATATGATATCCACATCCTGTATAAGCCACGACAATATATGACTTCATCCTCTCTATATTGACCCATTACTAGGAAGCAGGGTTTCAAGTAATAAGGTAGGTCTTCATAGCTTAGTTTTAGCACTTCATGAATCTCATTATCTTCTCTGTATACATGTGAAGTCATACATTCATTCACCGACACCCACTCGTCAATTGATTTTTTTTTACTCAAGAGCCCTCCAAGTATCGATATTACCAGGGGCAAAGATCCACACTTACCTACCATTTCTTTCCCAATTTTTGCAAGTAGTTTTTCGTCCATTCTGAAATTATCTGTAAAACAAAGAAACTGGTGTTAAGAAGTTTTAAAGAACTTGACATGCGTCTCGACTATCTATTTTTTATGTCTATTCGTTTCAAACTGAGAAAATAAATAAATAAATATACACTTAGAGAATTTTATTTATAAATACACACCCAGTGCTGGTTTTACTAATAATATTTTTTCACATGTCGTGTCTTAATCAGTTGTTATGCATGATTTGGAGTTGGATTAAATTGTCATGAAGACTTGTTTTTGAAGGAAAAGAAAATCATGTTTGCTAGTTAAAGGAAGAGTTATTTACACCATACCCCCTGTGTTAGGTGAAATGGACACAAAAAATCCTGTGTTATGAAAATTAACACCGAAAACCCTGTGTTTTTAAAATATTTACATGCCGAACTCTGAAAATTTATGGTATTGGTAGAACACTAGTTTTCTTTATTTATTGAATACGAAATAACTAATTTAACATTTTATATTACAATATACATCATATTAAATCTCTTTATATTGTTCAATATTTTTTATGCACCGAAACCCTTTTTTTTATATGAACCGAAACCCGTTACAAAATAAAAATTACATGAAGAACGGGCATAAATAAAGTATAAAAAATGTAAATAGAGAGATGTGAGATGATCTATATCGTAATATAAAAGGTTAAATTAGTTATTTCGTATCCAATAAATAGAGAAAATTAGCGTTCTACCAATATTATAAAATTTCAGGGTTCGACATATAAATATTTTAAAAACACAGTGTTTTCGGTGTTAATTTTCATAACACAGGATTTTTATGTATATTTCACATAACACATGGGGTATGGTGTAAATAACTCCTTATAATAACACAAGCTTATATAAAACTTAATAATCTAACGTCTAACCGTAGAGTTGGAAAATTATCCAGTCTCTCTGTAATCTAATTTATAATTTATTAAAGGATTAATCTCTTTTTTACTCCAATCTTTGATAAATTTGGAGTTAATTACTCAACTTTTGAAAATTTCTATTTTAATATTCAATTTTTAAATTTTATTATACTTAAGTCTCCCGATCAATAAAAAAATAACACATGTCATTTTTTTATTGGTTGCATTTGAAATCGGCATTTAAGTGCAACAACAAAATTCAAATGTTAGGTATTAAAGTACAAAATTCTCGAAGGATTAAGGTGCAAAAAGAGATTAATCCTTTATTAAATTTGTTTTAGCTTTCTGGTCGAGATTCTTATCATGATGTGAGGACTACAGATATAGATCACGTAATTTTTTATTATACTCAATGCACTTGCACTTAGTTCTTCGTACTGATGAATTGGTACATATTTCCCACTTTAAGACAGTTAAGATTTTTGTTCTCTCGGACTGATAAATTTATGTGCATTTCTTGTTTCAAGATAGTTAGAGAAAATTAAGGTTTTTATTGTATAAGTATGCGATATCTGATGTTGGACATTTTTTATAAAGAACATAAAAGAAAATTGACAGAATTCGTATTTAATAAAATTATTCAAAGTAAAACTAATTTGTTATATTATTTTCTAAAATTAATTTTAAATTATATATAAAATAAAGTTATAGTATATATACTCTATATATGTTTAGAATATTTTTTTGGGATAATTACATTTTTGGTCATCCAACTATACGACTTATTATTTTCTGGTCCCCCACTTTCCAACTTGACACTTTTGGTCACTGAACTACCACTTTTTTTACATTTTTGGTCCTGCCGTCAGCCCTGCCGTTAAA
>JBBMKE010433787.1:0-21240 GCA_037834125.1 Lippia alba
TAATACCTCTGCCCTGTTTTCTGACCTCATGGTTTCAGGTTCACTGATAGCTTGTTGGCTGGTATCTTGAAGTATAGAAAATCCTTTGTTGTGATGCTCTCTTGGTCAAGTTCTTCTGAACTATCTTGTACACCACTCTCTTAATGATAATGTATTGTTCTTTTAAGTATTAATCGATCTAATCTCCGGTGTTCTTTGTTACTTGTTTTCAATAGTTTTACTTCCCTTGACACTCTATCAAAATATCTCTTTCAATACTTAATTCCTGTATAGTCCATGTACTTGGTTACTAGCCTCTTGTGTCTCCTAATTTATGTTTTGAAAGTTTTAAATTTCTCATATTTCCTCTTCAATGTTCACTTCTAGTACTCTGATCTTGTAATGTATTGTCCGTTCGCCGGCGTACTTCTTGGGTGCTAGGGTTCTGGCCCCTTCGGGGTGCTACATAAATGATTGATAAGATAAACCACATTGGCTAAGACATGAGTCCAGAATAATGAAGATAAATTATAGTGTATCAATAATGTACGTTTAGTCTACACAATATCACAATGTTCGCGCTTTGCAATACCATTTTATTGTAGGATTCCAAGATAAGATAAGACATGAGACCATGACTTTTCCAAGCTGAAAACTTGTACATGGGGAATTTGTTAGTGGTACTGATGGAAGTTTCAGTTCATGACACATATGGGGTAAATGCAACAAGTAAATTGAACATTTATTGACTGCAAAATAAATTTTACTTGGAGAAGAACCAAGAGGATAGAAACTTCCTTTAAGACCCCTTGGTGGAGTAACCTCCACTTTTAATTTCCTTAGTAAAATAGTAAAAAAAAAGTACACAAGAATGACCAATCATAAGTTTTCACTAATTGAGCAACAAATAAAATTCCTTTCGCAACAGATGAAATAATAAGTACCAGTACGAGATATGGGAAGTCAAGCCCCATTTCTAGCCATAATATGATCAGCACCAGAGTGAGTTACTTGACAAGTCTTGTGTAAGAGTGTGAGTAGCTCCATTATTAAGATATCAGTTTTGATCTGTGGTGGTAGAGGTGTGCAAACCATTCATAGGTTAGATATATAGAAGTTCCAACAATATCATTTGATGCGCAACAATTGTTCGCTTTGTGATATAGGTGACCACATAAAGCACACCATATTTGGCGAAGTATAGCCCCCACCAATGGAACTTTCAGAGGATGCAGACATTCCAAAAGAGATTCCAGGTCAGGAGAACAGGCCACAACCTCTATTTTTATGACCTGTTTGTGAAGGAGAACGATCCAATGTAAAGGTAAATGTTGTTGATGAATGGATGCTAGAGAGGCCCAACTAAAGTTTATAATGCCAAGGATAGAGATTTGGCAGCCTGAATGTGTTGATAAACCATCTTAGAGCCCTTTGTAAGAGTTTATAATTCAATCTTCAGTTGTTGAATATGAGCACGCAAATTGGTTCCTAACGTTTAGCATTTTTCAAGCCTCATGTGTAGTTGTCTTGTCGTTGACTTGAGAGAGAACAATATCCAGTAAAGAAGTCATGACCCATCCAAAAATCATTTGATCCAGACGATCCCATTTAGCACCATCATCAAGGGATTTATCCAGTTTTGGAAACCTTCAGTCAATAAAGCCGAGCAAATTGAGACAACGTTAAATAGGAAAAACTTGAGTTTTTTGAAACAAGAAACTGTCATTTCCCAATTTAAGAGATACGACTTGGAAGATTTGTTTCACATTGGGGAAGGAAGTGGACGGTTGAACCATTAAAGAACAATAAATAAAAGTATTTCGTAGGAGTAAAAAAAACCTAAATTCATGATATCTTGAAATGATCAAATTTTTTGTACTATATGTTTCTAGAGAATTACATGTTATATAAGAGTACAACAAATAGTCTAACGATTTACAAAAATTTGTTAGAGAATTTTAAGGAATAAGAAGATATGAAAAACAAGTATTTATAAAAAAGAATATTTTAGAAATATATAAAATAATATATAATGTTCTGTTAATATTGTCATTTTATGTCTATATCGTAATAATTTTTTTTTAACTTTTGTATTTGTTTCCTTGATTTTATACTTCCGATTTTCATGAATAACATCCAATCAGTTCTTAAACTTGAATTGCCTCTTCTAGACTCTCATATCCATTGCTTTTTTCTGTACCAAGCTGTATATTTTTTTCCATCCTGAAGTATGTTTTCATAATTTTAATAGGATGATAGTTTTAGTTTTATGCCAAAAGAGCTATTTCGTTGAACTTGAATTGGCTCAAGAATGTTTGCAAGCCAGTGGACGAATGTGCATTTAGAATTTAGTTTATATATTTTAGTGTAACTAGAGTCTGATCGAACGATTAAAGTATAAATTTATCCTTATTAACTGTGTAGCACCCCGCACGTGAGGCACCACATCCCCCGCACTACGGCCCAACACGAGTGGCGAAACAGAGGATCCGCACATGTGCCAAATTATAGAGAATAAGTGACAAACAAAAACCTCCTAAGCTAAGCGGAACGTAGACTCTGCCAAATAAAACGAACCAACAGAATACGAACAACGGAAGTCTAAAATTCACACACATGCATTGGCCACGGGCCTACAGAAATTAAACATATAATCCATAAGCAAACTTGGGCACCTCAGGACTCTTTTAATATAATCAAATCCGGCCAAGGGCAATTCATATCATGAATGCATAAGGGTACAAATACATATATTACATATTACTCCGAATTCAAAACGATATAAATGTGAATGCCAAGACTCTCTAATCAACACGACCAACTCAAAAAACTTGACAAGACTCTGCCTGGCTCCAAACTCCACGTAAAACCTGCACACTAAAAGATTGGGAAGGGAGAGGGTCAGTCATACAACTCGACTGAGTGAGTGACTACCTACACACGCAATATATATAGGATTAAAGCACAATTCAAACACATGCATGGATCATTTCAAACCGCATCAAATACTTAGCCCGCTACAAATCATTAACGTATGAATCATACATAGATTACATACTTTCACCTTGCTACAACTACGCTTTACATACCTCTCCGTGTTGAATCCATAACCGAATCCAATGCTCGTATCTCCCGGCTCATAAGAGCACACGGTTTGAAGGGTAGTTGAGCGTTACCAAACAAATCATACTATATCATACACACGAGATAGGCTATAGTTCGTACACAAGGCATACGGGCATAAATCATGGGGTTTAACCATAACCTAACCTCACCTTGTACCGACGAAGCCAATAACAACACACGTGATTCACCTCGGAATCTACACGGACCACGAAACGCCACCCCGGGTGCACCTGAGCCAACTGGAGACATAAACACAAAACTTAGACTCAAAATTAACCACTTAGACGCTCGGTAAATGCTCAAGAATGAGATTAAGACATATGAAGTGCATAAATGTACCATATGAGACATATTGAATCATATCATAATCAAATCATATCAAAGTCCTACCAAAATCAAACATAATCAAGGTAACACATAATATAACATGTTAAGAAACCTTAGGAGTCATAATAGGGGTGGGAGAGATGAATACAAACCACGAAAAGTAAGAAAACGGAGAACGAAAACGGCCGGAGCCACTGCATGAGATCCACAGCCGTGGATCTCCATGCCTTCGAAATCCACGGCTGTGGATCTCATGAAGAAACTCAAAACTATTCTGCATCATTCCCATGTCTGTGAGTTTATCTGCACAGAGTTCCCATGGCCTTTGAAACCCCTCAACGGCGAAAACATGTTTCAAGCACCAAAATCCGGCTAAAACTTGATTTAATCAAGCAAGAACTCACCAAACTCAAACCAAGCACCAACCTTAAGTCATGGATTCATGCATAAACATATAAGAAATTAATGAGCATCGAGGAAGCAAGAATTCAAGTTCAAAACACCAAGATTTCAAGCAAAAACAAGCACAAGAGCTCCAACGAAGCAAATCGGCATTCAAGAGCGCATAATGAACCAAATTCTCCAATACTAAGCATCAAAACATTCAAAGTCAAGTCCTAACTTATCATACCACTCAAGAAAAAGAAAGGGAAAGAAGGGGATCAAGTGTTCCAAGAGTCACTATACAAGCATATATTACAACCAAATTGAGCATATTGGCAAGAATTCATGCTTTCCCCCACAAACCCATCAAGTGCATAAATGAAAAAGTCTTCCCCAACCATATACCAACATCAAGATTCATAAATAAACAAGGATTATCACCAAGGATCAACATATATGCATCAAAATCCATCAAAGTCATAGAAGCACAAGAAGTCACAAATTCACCCAAACCCTTACTATTCACCCATTTTCAACCTCACAAATCCCCAAAACAAAACCAAGTTATACATACATGAAAAGATGCACCAAGTGAAGAACTTCACAAATATAAACTTACCTTGAAGAGGGAATGCATGAAAGTGGAGATTCTTGAGCTTTGGAGGTTCAACAATGGAGTTGGAAACTTGGAGCTTCTCTTCTCTCTTTTCTCTTGGGGGTGGATCGGTTTTGGAGTGAGGGACTGATTTGGTGTATAAAGGGGAAGGAAGAAGTCAACAAAGCAATAGTATCCCCTCGTGTAGGCTTATAGGTGCGTAATAGGTATACAGAGCGAAATCCGAGTCGGTAGGGCTTGAAATGCAGTCAAAAAGTTATGGGACTTATCCCATTGAATCCAAATCATCGATTTGAACTTAACAGAGCTGATGGAACTCGAATCCGAGTTCCCGAGCTCAAGATACGGATTAGGGACTCAATTGGCCAATATTGCAAAAGGCCGAAACAAATACAAAATAAAAACACTTGAGTCCAAACTAATTCTACCAAGTCCAAAACATAAATTGAATCATACAAAAGGGTTCAAGAATCATATAATTCACATATGGCATGCTCGAAAAATCAAATTCATAATTCACATATTTCACGAACGACCAAGAATTTAATTAATGCATATAGTTCAAGTTCTTCAAATTAAGGAGAAAATATAGAAACATAAATAATATATGAGCATCAGTTACATAGGTAATCAAATAAATTACAGAATTAAACCCACACGTGCCGCGTACCTGTACGTGTAAGTGAGTGGGGTGTCATAATCTCCCCCACCCCTTAAGAGAACATGGTCCCCAGGTTCTACTGCTCAAGTTTCAAGCTCGAACAACTTTCCCGTATTCACCCAAGTTCGATGTTCATGACATCCCGACAAGAGTTAGTCCGGTAAGGTCTTCAAGCACAAGGGGTTTGAATCTTCGAATTGATCCAGTCGTAGGAATTGCTCGGTCGACTCGTACGATAAAGAGGGTCTAAGTAGATTCACCTCTCACTGCTTAAGTTCAATTAAGTCAACTCCCAAGCTCGATATCCTAGATTAGCGTAGTTAACGAACTCACGCCACTCCATCACCAAGCCCTAACCAAATCTACTTTACCACGATCTAAAATCCGAAGTGTCAAACATTCGGACTCTCTTCACACCTCTAAAATCTTCAAAAATAAGTTGTCGACTTCGTTGCAAAGCTTCGACCCTCTTCTCACCAAGAAACAACCACTTCCGATCTTACAAAGCCACTCACAAGGAAAACAAGAAAATAAGTGTAAACAAAACTTAAGGATGCATGCATGATGCACGTGATATGCATGTTTAGATGTACTGTCCACCTAGGTATTGGAATCTTATATTTGAGAAAATTTGATTGTTGCCGAGGTTTTATTGATCTTCATTCATGCTTTGAGATTGATATCGCCTTAGAAATCCCATTGTACTCTCTTTCTCAATTCAAGTCTTCGGACTTCAATCCCCGATAATGGTAAATCTTTAAGAACTCCCGAACTCCATTCTCTATTTTTATGTGTTCTCTTGGTCTTAATCTCGATTGGACCAGTTTAAATCCTTCGATTTCCATTCTCCCTTCTAGCTTCTCTATTCAACCCATGGATCCGGTATTGTCATCATCTCCAATACTCGAATGCCTTGACCTTGTTCCTATCTCCAAAATTAAGCTTCCCGAATTTTGATCATTTGTTAAGGTCCTAAACTCCGATCTCAAACTGACAAGGTAGCAACATCCTCTTGCCTTAATTCCCTTACTCTTATGCATCTTGCAAAAAGGATTGGTTTCTTCCCCTTGTGAAAATCGTTCTTCCTTGATATTTCTTTGAAGTAAGGGAATTATTCTTGCCAACATTGATATCTTTCTATTCAATTTCTTGGGGTCTTGTAATCCCGAACTAAGTCTCAAATTTCTTCTTCCGAATTCCCTTTTTCTCAAGCCTCAATCGTACGGAGGTCATCTTCGAGCTGCAATTCCTAGGTCGACCATTATTACTTCCAAATTCTAAGTCTAATGCGTATTTGATTCAAGTTGAGTTTGATAGAGTTGCACCGCTTGAGAAGTTTTCGATTTTTTTCGTTTCCATCAAGGTAGCTTATTGCATAATCGTATATTATATGATATATTACAATAGCTTTCTCATAGACATCTTAAGTACTCTTTACACTTTCTTCCACCCTGGTAGCATCATACAATAACTTTTTGTACTTTTTAATAACTTCGTCTGCGGTATCATTTCTTGACTCACCACTAAATTCTCAAGTTGAGCTTTCCATTGCAATCCTAGTTATCCCGACACCATTACTTTCTTCTTCTCTTGAAAATTCCCACACCATCTCTTTTATTTCAATCCCATCTTCTTTAATCTAAAACTAATCGTTATATTCCCATCGAATTATACTTCATATCGTGAGGGAAGTGTCTAGCTAAAATAAGACATCAACTATATGTGCAAGGTTAAAATGCAAATGAGATGCTACACATATTTACCGCTTAGACGCATATAATGTCCCAAAATTTACATATAAACAAACATCAAGTACTAAGGGGATAATAAAATATATCGTGAATGCACGTGCCATGAATGCGAATACCTCGTTCTTCAAATTTTTGTTGATGCCTGAATTTGAGCTTTTGATTTTGATCCCATTGTTTGTTGGCCTTGGATTGCTCACACTCTGACACCTTGTGATCCTTCGATCCACATGCGTAGCATTTTCCCAACCGGTCCCAACATGTGTTGTAGGCATGATTTGTTCCTCCATAATATGCACATGGTTGAGGCTCTTCCTTCATCCTAGAAGAATTTTCAACCTTTCGCTTCTTTCCCCGTATTTTCTTTTTGGCTTTGATACCCGAATTTTGAAATATTTCCCCCATCTGAAGGTTGTAGCAAAATCGTAATTCTTCTCTCATTTCTATTTCTTCTTCTTATTTTCCTTTAACTATTCTCCGGTTCTCAACCCTTAAAGCTTTGGTAGTAGCTTTGTCCCAAGTACCCGTATTTTCCGCCATTAGAGCTTCCTTGAACTCCTCCAGAAGGCCTTCCATAAAGTAGCAGGCCTTCATTTCATCGTCGCTCATAATGTTGGGTACATATGAGCCTAGTCTCTCAAATTCGTTGATATATTCTATGGTTGTTCCTTCTCCTTATTTGAGATTGAAAAATTCATCAAGTCTTCGATTGTGTAGAATGGTCGATGTATACCTCTTCCTAAACTCAAGAACGAAGGCATCTCAAGTCAATCCTTTGCTCATAGGTTCAATTTGTGGAGCAACTCATTTCCACCATTGCTATGCTTGTCCTTGTAATAGCAAAGTAATAAGGCGAGCCTTTTCTTGGGAGTTACATGGCCACACCTCAAAGATGCTCTCTACTTCGGATATCCATTCTTCAGCTTGAATGTCATTTCCTTCACGAGATTGGGGAGGATTAAATGCCCGGAAGTCTCGGTACAATGTTGCCATCGGATTCATTTGTTACACTCGGGCATGAGGTTGCTCATGGTTGTAGTGATGCGGAGGTGTTCGTTGATTAAAACCTTGTCGATGCGGTGGCATCCTGAAAATTTCATAACTACAAGAGAAATATATACATGTCGATTAGTATATTAGTATGTCACATAATCACATTGAATAAGTGCAATCAAGAAATGCAGTGCATTGCATGTAATAAAATTAACAAGTTGTGAAAATTCAAATGCGAATCACATCAAATCCAATGCAAATGCGAACACTTAATCAAATTGTCCTATGCCGAATGACCTAGACTGACACAAAATGACACCGAACTCCGATTTTGCAACCTGGGGCTCTGATACCACTTTAGGATATAGCACCCCGCACGTGAGGCACCACATCCCCCGCACTATGGCCCAGCACGAGTGACAAAACAAAGGATCCGCACACGTGCCAAACTATAGAGAACGGGTGACAAATAAAAACCTCCTAAGCTAGGGACTCAATTGGCCAACAGAGGTGACGAAACTCGAATCCGAGTTCCTGAGCTCAAGATACGGATTAGGGACTCAATTGGCCAATATTGCAAAAAGGCCGAAACAAATACAAAATAAAAACACTTGAGTCCAAACTAATTCTGCCAAGTCCAAAACATAAATTAAATCATACAAAAGGGTTCAAGAATCATATAATTCACATATGGCATGCTCGGAAAATCAAATTCATAATTCACATATTTTACGAACGACCAAGAATTTAATTAATGCATGTAGTTCAAGTTATTCAAATTAAGAAGAAAATATAGAAACATAAATCATATAGGAGCATCAATTACATAAGCAATCAAATAAATTATAGAATTAAGCCCACACGTGTCGCGTATCTGTACGTGTGAGTGAGCGGGGTGTCACAAACTGTACTTGTGTGCCTAAAGATTTTGGGAATTCCAAAGAAACACCAAACCTAAAACAAATTTTGTGGCTACTTGGCCAGCCCTCGTGGCTTCTTACGCCGTCAACTAGTTGTGACTGGCAACCTTTCCCCCGCCAATGGATGGATGTGATGCCCCGTGTTTTTGAAGACTAATCAGGATTGACGTCACGAGTGGGTTTAGGCCGAGAGTTATATGACTTGTATGTGTTTTAAATGCTAAGTGGATGTTTTATATATTTAATTTTGTGAATTAGTTGCTACTACATGACCAATATAATTTATGTGACGTTTGACTATATTATTTAAATTCATTTACTACTCGTATTCGTCATTAATTAATGTTTTGTTTCGATTATGTGCCCATTTGAAATTATATGAAATTCTTGGACTCAATTGAACATTGAATCGGACCCCAATTACTCACCTACCAAACCTTGGGACCCTAATTGAACACTTAAATTGTTGAGGGACCAAAGTGAAATTTTCCTCCTTTTCTCACTCTTATTACACGATCCAAATCCCCCTCCTCTTCTTCTTCTTCTTCTTCTTCTTCTTCTTCTTCTTCTTCTTCTTCTTCTTCTTCTTCTTCTTCTTCATATTTCTCTCTACACAACAAACACTGCATTCCCTCTTCTTCATCCCCTCCAAATCCAAGCAAGAGAGCAAGAGACAAGATAATATCTTCAAACTCCAAGTAAGACTCCAAGCTTCATCTCTTCCTTCATCGTTTCCTACTTTATTCTAAGGTACTATGTGAGTTTTCTATTTATATGTTAAACAAGATAGGGTTTGCATTCCTATAGGTTGAAAGCATGATTTTTTATGTAATTTTTTCATGGGTTTGTGAATTAATGTGATTTAAGTTGCTCAAAACTTGTATTTGATGCTCCTAGATGATCTATTACATGTTTTAAGTGTTTTGGGTTGAGTTTGAGCTTTAGGAAGAAGCCCCATCACCATTTTTCCAGTTTTGCCCTATTTTTCCCACTTCTAGCTGTTGGAGGATCTTGGTCGGGACCCTTTTTAGTGTAATTTCAATACTGGTCGGGATGCTTAGTCATAGAAACAATCTGCTCTAGTGTCCAGGCCGGGACAGATTTCAATCCCGGTCGGGACACCCCTCCACTGCTCCAAATGCCCTGAAATTTTACCACAATGAATACTTGAAGTGTAGAGTATTATCCTTTTTACGTCTCATCAATATCCGTTCCGATGAGTGAGATATGGACATTTTTTTTTGGTGTCGCCAAACTGTCGCGAATCAGCGTAAATCCCACTTCGTGCCTAAGCCATTTTTAATCTGCTTTGTACTAGAAGTCGAGCCATATATTTTTAAAAATCCCTATTTATCTATTTTCTTATCCAATTGACGAAACTCCTTTAGGACTTCTAGAACTTGAGATATTTTCATTTCTTTATAGCTTGTGCATTTTGAAACTTCCAACTTTCGTTCAAACCTTACTCAAAACTCCATTTTCGAGCTTTCCCTTCGTTTCCCGAAACCGTATGTGACTTATATAATTTTTATACATTCCTAATTGATTATTATCTTGTTAATTGCACTCATTGGCCTTACTTTCTTAAATTTCATTACTTGACCACATGTTTAATATAGATTGAATTTCGTTGATTGGATGACGTATATATGTGATATCCTTGAGAGTTATTGTATATTCTTTAGGTGTTAATTGAATGTTATACATGTTAAATGAGTGTCAATGACTTGGTGATTGTTTAGTGGTTAATTAATTATTATAGTATGAAATTGTATGATCGTTATTACGTGAGGGCATTGCATATCATTCTATAATTCTTTTATGCATGCTCTATCATTCCATATCATGTCACGAACATCTCATATGAATGCCGTGCGTCCTACTTGGTTTCATTTTGAGTCTTATCACACAAGTACGCATTATTCCCTTTCTTGTACAGTTCTTCTCCAGGGCGGAGATATCGTGATCGAATAGGCACCTAATCTAGCTCGTGTCCTTGTATTATCGACTTTAAGGTGAGGGTGTTTTCCGTTCTAGTTATGTATTAAATCCTATAACCATATCTGTGACTGTTTTGGCCAAAAACATTATTGTATATCTATATCATTTTCAAAGGATCATAGTAAATGTTTAAAGGTATTAAACCATTTTCGCGGAACTGAAATGATTACTGATTCCCTACTATTTTGGCCAGAACTATATTGCACTGTACTGTACTGTGGGCACATGGGAAATAGGGGATTGGCGACCGGATCGGCATCGGGCCGACGACCCTTGCACTTAGTACCCATTGGGAATACCTCTGCGCAACCTAGGAGACAGGAAGACGGAGTATTCCACAGCCGGTGGTTCCCATACTATTGAAGGAGCGGGTAGAAGTCATGAGCTCCCGTCTAATACTGCACTGATTTTCTCCCGCAATTGGGCTACCCTGGGCGGGAGAAAGCATTGGGTGGTTCGGGTCTGCAGGCCTGACCACCATCACGGTGGAAGAAGGTTGGATTGTATTGTTTTTTAACCTATTAATTAACTGAATGATTGAATGATTGATTTCATGATCACAATTTATTAATTATTCCCTATTGATTGTACACGGTCGGAGTAAGGATGGAGATTGTGCACGTTCACTCGTCGAGCTACTGATCACCCAACTGAATTGAAATATCTTTAAATTGATATAGTTGTAAAGTCCGAGTGTTGATAACTATTTTATGCCTCCTTGAAGGAACTAACTTCCATAAAACCTCGCTCAGGATTTATGACTTACATGTGCTTGTTTCTATATATATATATATATACAACCCCTGCTCACTCAGTCTACTAGAGACTGGCCCCTCTTTCTTATCTCTCAGTTTTCTTGCAGGTTTTGCTAGGCGGGAGTCAAGTTGTAGTGGGTATTAGTACAGGGTTAGATTCCATAGGATAGTTTTTATTTTGTAACCCGTTCGCTATGAGTCTGGCTCATGCTTGGATTGTCCATTTCATGTGTGGGCTAGACTTGTAGTGCGGGGGATGTGGTGTCTATCATCGTGGGTGCTACATCGTAAAGTCGTATCAGAGCCCCAGGTTGTAAAACCGGGATTTCTAGTGTCTTGTCGTGTCAGTTTAGGTCGAACGGCTTAGGAACAACTTATTAACATGCACATTGCATTGTTCATGAGCATTAGTTATTGAATATTGATGGAAATTATAATGTTGAATATTTATAATTTATATTTTGTTGAACTATGTTGTAAATTGCATCAACTATGTTGTTTCGATGTTAATTATGCGTCATATGCACTTACTAACCGGCATGCATTTATATGTGAGTTGAGTTATGATTGTAGGATATTATTACAACATCAAACCACGACCAAATTTTCATTACAATAACCGCATGCTACAGGTGATTCTTTTGGGGATATGGGTGACTTGAAGAAAAGTCCAGAAGTTAAGAGAAATTTGGTTAGTTGGCGGTATTTATGGCAAGACTATTTGTTGAGGATTCAAGCATGAAGGTTGGAATGGTTGGGAGAAAATGGTACTGATGTGATGTTTATAATTCACAATATAACCACACATTCCTATACCACAAATGGAGTTGAAGTGCTCGTTTAATTCAAGGAAGAAGTGAAGAAAAATCTTTAAGGTACTAAGGCCCAATGTCCGAACTAAAAGGATGAAGAAGAGAATTCAAAAAGGGCTAAATGGAGTGATTTGAATTGAGGGCAAAGACCGAGAAATTTAAATCACGATAAGAAGATTTTATAACTTTGAGATAGAAGAGTTTGGGAAGAGAGAAATAAGTTTAAATCGAAATTTGGGAAAGATTCAAGAGCCGCTCAACTTTTGAATTTAAAAGATGACAAGAAAGACGCTCGAATCAACATTTAAAGTTATTATTCAAGGGGGAAACATGAAGACACTCAACTAGGGAAGGTGAAGTGCTCGACCATAGGAATTCATCAAGGTTAGAACAAGGAAGTGTAAGTCAAGATAACAATTTTGGTTCGTGAAGTCTCACAAGAGGATTAAAGAAATTCGAAAGCCATGAGAGCACACAAAAGGAACAAGGAAGTAAAGAAAACTTAGAATCGGTTTTGGAAAGAATTTAAGTATAGAGATGTTCGGGTGTAGAGGAATAGGAGCTAAATAAAAAATTTAGGCTTTGGAATACGTAGAAGGATTAAAGAATACGTAGATGGTGTGGGCAAGTGAGAACATTCAATGAATTCAAGAACAAAAGGGACCAATTTTCCGAGCTAAAACTTATCCCCTTTGGTGAAAGGTACTCGCATACATGGCACGTGCATCATTCATTGCGCTAAATTATTTAATTCCTTTTCGTATATTTTTTTAAATTGATATAATTGCTTGAATATGATGCATACCTTAATTATTGAAAATATGCTACATACATCGAGCATTCTTACCCAACATGCATAGCTTGATGTTTGCTTGATAGGAACTATTCTTCATCTCGTGCTTCTCGTGCTATATCAAGTAATTTTGAGTTTGGGTCAAGAGACGAACCTTGGGTTGCAAAGTAGATAAGGATATAACGGGAGGCTTTGAAAAGTTTGGAAATTGAATCGAAGTTGGGAGTGAAAGGAATGTTATTGTTGGCCTAACTAATCACTTCAAGTGAATGGGGACAAGAACACCGAAAACATCACGTACTGAGGACCATTCATTCCAAGTAAGATGATTCTTGAAGAAGGCGAAGAGTTCGGATAAAGAAATAGTGAAGCAAGATAACAAACAAAGGTGGAGCAAATTCTTAAGGGGGAGAGCATGACCTAGGAATAAAATTAAATTGTCAATCATGCTAAGAAAGTTATTTCAAGTGGGAACGACAAAGGTGCATGGTTTAGCAAGCAATAGAACTTTAGGGAATCGATACGGAGTAAGTTGAAAAAATCTTAGAAATTGATGAAATTGAAAGTCGAAGTGATAAGGACTTTGGAGGCACATTGGAAGGGATTGATACCTCAAGTAGTAAAGATGCAAGCTCGAAGATGTTTAGGAATTCGTCTACGAGTGGGAGAAGTATGAAAGATGGTTGCTTACGACAGCCCCTTGCTATAAGAGACGTAAGAACTCAATCTCCCAAGACTTAAAAAGGGTTGAATTTGGTGTAATGGGTATTGGATGTCGTAGATGATGGGACGAGGAAGAACGAGGAGAAAATAGAGTAAGGAGTGTCGTATCAAATCGACTTATTATGTGGAGGAGATCCCGAGAGTTAATTCAACTAAGCCTTAAGGATGGGATATTTAAAGAAGTGAGATGCATCGTGTATGAAGGAAATTAGCAATTCGTCAATCATTTTTTTCATGATGAGCCGAAGATACCTCTAGAATTAGAAACCATAATTCAAGCTAATGGCGGGTTAACTCGAGCTTCAGAGTTTGATAAATATAACTCATTAGGAAAAGCAGGTTGATTGGATTACAACCGAGTGCACACTCAAATCAAGAATCGAGTCATTCGGAAGATGGAATTAATTAAGAATTGGGCATATACCAAGGGTATAAGAGAGAAGTTGAGAAACAACTTAATCATAGGATAAAGCATTCACACAAGCAACAAGATCCATCGTCAATTTTAATTCTTTGGTGAACGGTACATCAAACATTCATGGCATATACATATATACAACTTTAATTTGAACATCTCATGATGCTATATGCTTAATCACTAATTGTATTAGCTGCTTTTATATAATAATCGATGTACTTGATATCTTCTACCTGTTTCTTGTGTTTTAATTGTGTGATGTGATTGTATTCTGTGTTTTGATATTTGTTTTGTGCTAAATGGTGTTGAGCCCTTTTCGTGTAGTTCGTGGACTCTCTTATTTTATTGTTAAGAGACAGGGTTCTCTCGTTGTTTGTTTGAGAGATGGGGTTCTCTCATTTATTACCGAGAGAAGGGGTTCTCTCGTTGTTTGTTCGAGAGACGGGGTTATCTTGTTAGTTGCTTGAGAGACTGGGATTCTCTCATTTGTTTTTTATTACCTAGTTAGCTTGCCAACTGGTGGCAGCTTAGATTCTCGAGTGCCTAGGCCTCACAACAAACACTCCATTCTTCTCATTCTTCTTTTTCTTTATATTTTTCTCTACACAACAAACACTCCATTCCCTGTTCTTCATCCCCTCCAAATCCAAGCGAGAGAGCAAGAGATAAGATTATATCTTCAAACTCCAAGCAAGACTCCAAGTTTCATCTCTTCATACATCTTTTCCTCCTTTCTTCTAAGGTATTATGTGGGTTTTCTGTTTATATGTTAAACAAGATAATGTTTGAATTCATTTAGGTGGAAAGCTTGATTTTGTATGCATTTTTGTCATGGGTTTGTGAATTAATGTGCTTTAAGTTGCTCAAAACTTATATTTGATGCTCCTAGATGATATATTACATGCTTTAAGTGTTTTAGGTTGAGTTTGAGCTTTGGGAAGAAGCCCCATCACCATTCCCACTTCTATCTGTTGGAGGATCCTGTCCGGGACCCTTTTAAGTGTAATTTCATTCCCGGCCGGGATGCTTTGACAGAAACAATCTGCTCCAGTGTGCAGGCCGTGACAAATTTCAATCCAAGACGGAACGCCCCTCCCCTACTCCAAATGCCTTGAAATTCTACCACAATGAATTACTTGAAGTTTAGACCATTCTCGTTTTTACGGATCATCAATATCAGTCCGAGGAGTGAGATATGGTTGTTTCTTTTTGGTGTCACCAAATTGTCGCGAATCTGCCTTAACCCCACTTCGTACCTAAACCATTTTCATTCCGCTTTGAACTAGAAGTTGAGCCATATATTTTTACAAAGCCCTATTTGTTTATTTTCTTATCCAATTGATGAACCCCTTTCGGACTTCCAGAACTTGAGATATTTGCATTTCTTTACAGCTTGCGCATTTTGAAACTTCCAACTTTTGTTCAAATCTTACTCAAAACTCCATTTTCGAACTTCCCCTTCATCTTACTAAAGCCGTATGTGACTTACATGATTCTTATACATGCCTAAATAATTATTATCATGTTAATTGTACTCCTTGGCCTTAATTTCCTAAATTTGATTACTTAACCACATGCATAATATAGATCGAATTTCATTGATTGGATGAATATATATGTGATATCTTTGAGAGTTATTGTATATTTTTTAGGTGCTAATTGAATGTTATACATGTTAAATGAGTGTCAATGACTTGGTGATTTTTTAGTGGTTAATTAATTGTTGTAGTATGAAATTGTATGATCGATATTACGTGAGCGAATATCATATCATTCTATAATTCTTATATGCATGCTCTATCATTCCATATCATGGCACGAACATCTCATATGAATGTTATGCGTCCTACTTGTTTTTATTTTGAGTCTTATCTCACGAGTACACATTATTCCCTTTCTTGTACAGTTTTTCTCCAAGACGGAGATATCGCGATCGAATAGGCACCTGGTATAGCTCATATCCTTATATTGTCGACTTCAAGGTGAGGATGTTTTCTATTCTATTTATGAATTAAACCCTACTGTGGCGAAAACTGTATCGCACTGTACTATACTGTGGGCCTAGGGAAAATAAGGGATTAGCGATCAAATGGGCATTTGGCCGACGGAAAGAATCTTGCACGTAGTACCATTAGGAATACCTCTGCACGACCTAGGAGACGGGAAAGGCAGGGTATTCCTAAGCTGGTGGTTTCCATACCATCGAATGAGCGTGTAGGAGTCATGAGCCCCGTCTCATACTACACTGATTATCTCCCGCGACTGGGCTACCCCTGGTTGGGAGAAACAATTGGGTAGTTCGGGTGTGTAAGCCTGACCACGATCACGGAGGAAGAAGGTTGGATTGTATTGTTCCTGTGATTGATTGCATGATCACATTTTATTAATTATTCCCTATTGATTGTACACGGTAGGAGTAAGGATAGAGATTGTGCACGCTCACTCGTCGAGCTACTGATCACCCTACTTAATTGAAATATCTTTAAATTGATATAGTTGTAAAGTCTGAGCGTTGATAACTATTTTATGCCTCCTTGAAGGAACTAACTTTCATAAAACCTCGCTTGGGATTTATGACTTGCTTGTGCTTGTTTCCACATATACGTACAGCCCCTACTCACTCAGCCTACTAGAGACTGAGCCCTCTTTCTTATCTCTCAGTTTTCTTGCAGGTTTTGCTAGGCGGGAGTCAAGTTGTAGTGGGTGTTCTTGAGTCTCACTTGTACACTTGAGTGACATTTATGTTCATTATGTTATATGTATCATTTTATTTAAATAGGCCTGCGTGTCAATGCATGATTATAATTATTTATCGTTGTTGGTCGTGCCAATTATTGTATTTAATTTAGGCCCGTGGCCATTGTGTACTTGTTTTATTTAGGGCTCGTAACCCACTGTTGCTTATGTTGAGCCCTTGAGCTCATTATTGTTATTGTTTCATTGTAATTGCTTCTGCATTGCACTCGTCTTCTCTCTTGAATTAATTGGTACAGGGTTAGATTCCGCCTAGCCAGGATAGTTTTTATTTATTTTGTCACATGTTCGCTATAAGTTCGGCTCATGCTTGGATTATCCATTTCATGCGTGGGCTAGACTTGTAGTGCGGGGAATGTGGTGCCTATCGTCATGGGTGCTACAATGGATATCTTACGACCCAAAACATGGTTACTGTCTAACACACACAATACCCTCTTATCAGAGATGTGCCACGGATTTCCTACGCCACAGCGCTGCACGCCTCGCCAACCACCACTTTAATTTCTGTCGCCCCATTAGTTGCAAAGGCATTGGCTACAAAATGAGATCGTGTCTTTCTTTTCCCTCATGAACCACATCACAAACCCGATGGGGTTGTTTTTAAAAAGAACGGGCTTACGAACATATTATTTTTAAATGCTGAAACTGTAGAGTTATCTTTACCATTTAGATTTGCTCTTGTTGGAAATTTCATAAGGATACCCTACGATGGAAAGACTTCATGAAATTTTCTAGAAATGAATCTGTCTGATGAGTTTAAGATAGATTAGTTAAATATTAAACACATTCTCCAACTGAATTGTAACAACGATTTTACAAAACTTTGGGTGTAAAAAGGTTATTTTCCCAAACGGTTTTTTATGCGTGTCTTCAAATGCACACAAAGTTTAATACGAAGATAGAGTCGTCTATTTCTCCTGTATGGATTAAGTTTTCTAATTTTTTGAGTCAATTTCTTAAATCGAAATCGCCTTTTGATATTGCTAAAAACATGGGAGAGCCATTATGCTTCGATGAGGGGACTTTTGATACAACGAGCCCATCTATAACACACGTTTGCGTTGAGGTTGATCTATTACGATCATTGAAGTAACGCTTCAGCTTATCTTACCATGGTTTGACATTGATGCAAGCTATAGTGTATGAGAGATTGCCTCAGTATTGTTGAAAATTTTCACATAATGGCGCACAATGATATAGATTATTCTGCCGATTTGGAGCAGCAACCGAACTTAATTTAAACCCCGCTAGATGTGCCGGATTTGCATTGGAAAATTGAAGCTATGCGCACAAGAGTGCATACGGTCCAAGGAAATGCTAGCCAAACTCTAGTGGGCGCCGTTGGGAATAACGGTGTTGGAGTGCGCAGGGTGAGGAGTCTATTGCTGCTCGGGATTGGGAAAAAAACCTTGTCTTGCAACTAGTGAAACACAACATCCTTTGCATGAGAAGGAAGTGGGTCCTTCTTTAGTTGGGGTTCCAAAAGTCTCAAAGCCAATCTACAGCGATCCAATAACTAAGAAAAAGCCCAAGAGGAGTAGCCCATGGATGATATGTTGAAGAGGGACTTGGGCTACAAGAAATTTACTATAATAGTCCAACAAATAATTGGTGAGGAAATCACAAGCTATTTGCCCAAGCTCAGGGCCCATCAAACAAGGCATGAAGTACCACCCAATTCAATGATCACTCGGCTCAATCCTCAAATACATATTCTGATATGCCAACCTTAGGTCAAGAGGACACTTCTTAATATAAAATAGTCCAACTCATTCTCCGAAAATTCACATTACGATGAGGAATTAATCGATGAGAAAGATATCAATAAAAGATGGATAGCAGGCATTGATGCAATTAATGATGAAATTGTAGATCGGGCCTCCAACTGTATCAGAATAAGAAAACGAGAAGGAACCGGTCAAAGTCTACAAAGAAAATGCGCACTACGGATTATTTTCAAAGTCCTCAAGAGTTGACTTCGGAAAGATCTATGCCGAAAATAAAATAAGTTATTGGTGTTGCTTTTGACAATGAGTTAGAGAAGCAAATTAATCAAGAAAATTACGTTACTGTTCAATCTTATGAACTTGTGAAAGATGGCCCAGAGACAATCAAACACGTGGCTCTCTTCAGATGCTCAAAATCCTTTAATAAAATATATGGAACAAATATTATTTTTGCAAGATATTATTGAACGTTCTAAATTTTGAAGATATCTCTATCCGTTGGAGCTTGTGATGTTAACTCATACAGATAGAGGTATGGAGACGGATAGATATTGAGGATTTTGAATAAAAAGATAGGAAAATTGAGAATCTTGTTGAAGATATTTTCGGCGTAGGTGCTTTAATGTATGGGAAGTAGTACTTTATTTTCTTTGTTTTCTAGACCTTCAATTTATTTTATTTTATTTTATTTTTTCCTGGTGAGGTGGGGTCCTCTATAAAATTCTCTTTTATTTTTGTTTTTCTTTTTTCTTTTTAATATTGTAGTTGCATGCCTAGGAAAGTTCCTACCAATATTAACTGCGTACAGAAAGACTTAAACCCGATTCTAAAATTTTGTTATCCTTCTACATATATTTTAACATAATTATATTTTCACCCCTATTTAGAGATTTTGTCCCCCGTATTTAATGTTTAAGCACCCCCCTTCCCTGTATAATAAATCTGGTTCGATCCCTGAACACAAGATTTTTTTTTTTAATTTTATTTTTAACACACACCCCCAAATGGATAGAGGGATTTGAACTCGGAACCTTGCTTTCGAAACAACCTTCCAACCGCTTAGACCAATATCTGTTGGTCTGAATACGAGACTTGATTAAGTTAAAATAGTGTAAAATATTAAGTAATTATATAATTTCAACTGGTAATGTAATATAGTAGTCGCAGAATTTCTAGAAGATTCAAAGTCTTCTAAACGTGTGGAACGCCATAGTCAGTCTCATGACTTGGACTTCAAACCCATCCCATTCGGCATCTGCATGAGACTTTATGATTGGAGATATTTGGAGCATTTTCTAATATTGGGTGTGTGAAATGACATTAATTTTTTCTTTCATTTCATTTTATGCATCTTCAATCAGCGGCGCCACATTAGGGGTTAAAGGTCTTCCCTGAAGTTTTACATATTAAATAATACATATTATCTACACGTACTATTATATATATATATATATATATATATATATTGGTGGAAATATATATTATATGTTATATATATACTTATTATAGTGTATATATATATATAATACGTATATATATTATATATGTATATATTATATAGTAAGTATATATAATATATACGTAATATATAATATAAAGTAACTATATATATGCTAATTAAATATATAATTTAAATAATTTAGGGTTAAACCATAGAATTTAAATAGTTTGTGGTAGGTTTGGAAACATAAATGAACAATAAGGGCTGAAAAACAATTTTTTGGACGGTCAAATATTTATTTTAGCGATCAAACGTTTTAACGAAATGTGGTCAGTAGGACCTAACTTAAGAAAAATGTCACTTTATGAGATTAGAAGTAAGACATTAGCAACTGTTTTCTACCAAAAAATATTAGCAACTGTTGAGACAAAACTTGTAAGTGAATTACTTTAGGGGACGATTTTAATAATTTTTTCTATAACTTTTTTTTATTTTTCCCAATGTCATTTTTTTCTCCAATTTCATTAAAACTACCCCCTCCAGATTATACATAGATATCACTCTAATATTGCATTTTTGGAACTATCGACTATGTTCAAAAGATGTTAATATGAGTTGGTTCAAATGATTAATAAATTCATTTTTCATGACAAGGTCATGGGTCAGAGTCTCGATTAAGCGTGCGTACATTAAAGAAAAATTATGTTCAAAAGAGCCCACTCCCAATAGGAAAGTTAGCTGTGGAGAAACCAATTCCACAAATGCTCAAACAGATCAACGCCTGGTGCTGTGGGCCTAGCTGGTTTTTGACTCATTCTACACCAACAAACTCCTTAAATTTAGGAAGAAGATGAAGTGGGGGGAAAATAAAAGAAAGTTTAATTAATTATATGATGTTCTTTCAATTAGTTATATGCCTGGGCGCCTCTTAAAGAGGCCAGTGAGAGATCCTATCAGAATACTTGGCAAGAGGGGCTGCTGTAAAAAACTCGACCTTAATCTTTATTTGAATATCATTATGGTCGATGGTAGCTTGAATAGATTCAATTGTTGGATGCT
>JBBMKE010433797.1:0-10226 GCA_037834125.1 Lippia alba
AGCTGGACCAAAAATAAAAAGAAAAGAAAAAGATTTAGCCATTTGTAGCAACAAAATGAGGGTTTGTGTGAAATCCTCAAAAAGGCAGAGAAAACAAGGACGAAATCGGGAATTCAAATGCTGGAACCGTACACCAGAAAAGATTGCAGTTCCAGAGGGGCATATCATATGACAGAATTCTTCTTTATTTTTTTTTTCTTCTTAAATTCAAGAAACAAAAATAAATTAAAAAAGAAGAATAAAAAAATAAACCCACATGGCTGTGAGCCTGTGACCCATTAAAGCTACACAATGAATCAAGAAAACCCATAAAGATCTCAAATTGAAGACGAAAAACACACACTCACACACATATGAAAGATTCAAAGAAAACCCAGAAACATGGGAGGTGAAGAAGAAGCTTTTCAACGAAAAAAGACATGAATTTTCCTTCAAAAACCGCTCTAAAACACGTAATCCCTCGAGAATCTTGTGGAAATCAATGTTATTTACAGATATGTATGAAGATATAAATGGATACATGTATGTATATGCAGCAGATAGAGAGTGTATACATTTAGTTTCACGTACCTTGAAGAACTGTGAACATTATTATGGTAGAGAGAGAGAAGAAGAAGACAGAGATTGAAGGAGTTGGAAAGATCGGCGATTTAATCGAATCTCGGTAAGAGAGAGAGGGGGGAGAGAGAATATGTAGATTTGACAGTCACTCTCCGACCCACCCTTTCTCTGTCTAAAATATTATTTGCTTTGTGCTGCTCCCTTTCTATTCATTCGCTTCCTTTCCCACCTGTCTTATTTTTCTTATTATCTCTCTAAATTAATATATGTATCATGCAACTTTTGAATTTATCAATTGTCTAATGAATGTGCTATTATTTAGTCATATCCACTATGTATGAAATTTTTTATACATTTCATATTAATAGTAGAATCGAGTTGTATTTTACTAAAAAATAATAGTTGAAGTTGCAATTTCATGTGTATTCTAGTTTAGATCGTAAATTATGTCTCACACGCTGCCTAATTGAGTAAATGAGTCTATATCATATATATTTCTAAAATTTATAAATTCATTGTGTATAATATGGAGACACATAAACTAATTTGCAAAGAAAAGTTTAGAAGAAATGTTGGAAATATACCTTTTGTATTGATAATAAACAAATCTTGGGGCAAGTATATGAGTTTTAGGTGATTGTAAACTAATTGAAAATGCTAAAAATTGTTCTTCCGGATAACTTTAAGGTTGGAGTAATAATTTCAAAGCTTCCTCTGACCTGAAAGGATTATGTCAAACCATTAATGCACAAATATGTGAAGTTGTTCTTGGAATAAATTTAAAAATATTTGCGTATAGAAGAGGAGTCTCGAAAACATGATGGTAAGAATTTGGTTCAAGAACAATCGAGTGTGAATTACGTTGAAGCTAGAAATCCTAAGAATAAGAAAAAAACATTTGGTGCTAAGAAGAACGTCGGAGAGTTCAAGAAAATCGATCATAAATCTAAATTAATTAATGTTGCTAACAAAAAAGAAAGACAAGTGTCATGTTTGTGAAGAAACAAGACATTATACGAGAGATTGCTCAAAAGGGAAGAGTGAATCCGGTGTTGCAAACATGGTTGAGGATAACCTTGTTGTCATGGTTTCGAATCTTAGCCTCAATATGGCTATGATTTCTGAAATCAACATGACAAGTGAACTTTCAGAATGGCGGTCGGATTCTGGAGCAACCGTTCACATTTGCAAGGACCGAAGGCTTTTTAAGACCTTTGAATAAGTCATTGGGCAAGAGGTTCAAATAGAAAAAAAACTCAAAGGCCAGCTTTGGAGGCAAAAGATTTGTTGAACTGAACTTTACCTCCGAGAAGAAATTAACTTTGATCAATATTCTGTATGTTGCAGATGTTAAAAAAAACTTAATTTTTGTTGTTTTGTAAGATGAGAAAGAGTTTAAGATTTCTCATGAGTTTGAAAAAGTTATCAGGTAAAAATTGTGATTTTGTAGGAAAAAACTTTGCTTGTTATGACATGTACAAGATGTCTATCAATAATAATTTTGTTATATTTGTTTACATGATTTTTGTAATTTTTTTATGACATAGTCGATTAGGACATGTTAGTCAAAAAACTTAAAAAAGATGCATGCAATGAGATTACTAGATATTGATAAGACGAACTTGATAAATGTGAAATTTGTGCAAAATAAAAAATTATAAGAAAACTTTCCCAAATGTTAAAAAGAATCATATTTATTAGACTTAACTCACACTAATATTTGTGAGTTAAATGAGATATTAACAAGAGGTCGAAAAATATATTGTATTCTCTTTTATTGATGATGCTAGTCATTTTTTCTATATGCATTTGATATGAACTAAAATGGAAGCTCTTAGTCCATTTATAAAATATAAATTAGAAGTAGAAATTCAACTTTCGAAAAAGATTAAGGTTGTACGTTCTGATTGAGGCATGAAATATTATTTGAATGATTTTGATACACTTTGAAAACAACGTAGTATCATACATCAAATAACTGCCGGTTATACACTCCAGCAGAATAGTGTAGTTGAAAGAAAAAATGGTACCTTTTTGGACATGATAAATTGCATGTTAAATCATGCTAACTTACCGGATACTTGTGGGGTGAAACCCTTCTGTCTGTGTGTCGTATCCTAAGTAGAATACCTAACTCTATTGTGAACATTAGTCCCTATAAAATATGGAAAGACATAAAACTCAAAATAAATTATTTCAGAGTGTGGAGGTGTGTGGCCTACTTTCTGATTATAGATCCCAAATATTCGTAGGATTTGCCCTTAATAGAAAAATCTATAGATTTCTTGATTTGGAGTATAGCGTGATAACTGAGTCTAGGGATGTGAAGTTTTTAAAAAGTGTACATTTTCAAAAGATGTTGGAAATGACATTGTACAGTCCCAAATTGATCCTAGAGGTCCTACAATACCGGCTGCGAAATATTATATTCCGACATAACCAAATGAGTCTATAAGAGTTTGGATAAATACTTTATTTCTTCTGATACTTTGTTTTTCTAGGTAGAGGGGGACGAAACATAAAGTGGTAAGTGAAATACCCTATGTATTTACACTTAAAATTGATCCTAAACCGGTTACGGAAGTTATGGCTTCTAGAGATGCTCTTTTTTAAAGGAAGCTATAGATGATGAAATAGATTCGATCTTAAGTAATAATATTTTTTTTAGAATACAAATCCAAGGCCATATATTCATTACCATCACAATAAATATTCATAACAGTCACAACAAATTTAAGTTTAATTCATTAAAATCATAACGAATTTAAGTATAATCCTAATCCATTACATCAAAGTTAAGTTTAATCCTAATCCATTACATCAAGGTTAGTTTAATCCATCAGAGTTCAATGATCTGAGTTTAATCACATCAGAGTTTAATCAAGCGCATTTGATGCAATCTGTATCCCAGTTTTGGGATACGTGTCATTCCTTTGTAAGTTGGACAATTAGATTTCTATGTTTGCTTTCTGCAATTGCTTATGTGCTTGTGCCAATTCTGCGTTTGTTTTTTGCAATTGCTCATGTGCTTGTGCCAATACTACGTTTGCTTTTTGCTCCTGTGATTTCGCCAATTGCGCATTTTCTTGCTCATGTGCTTTTGCCAATTGCGCATTTGCTTGCTTCTATAATGCAAGCAACTACTCTAATATTGCGTCAATTCCTTGTTACGTCTTAGCCAATTCTTCTCGCGCCCTAGCCTTGTCTCCCCTCGCTGCATTGACCCTAGCTCTAAAATCCATCTTACTGCATATGTGATATAGAGTGAGGAAGCGCACTGGAGTAAGAGAGCCTGCAACGCCTCTTTGATGTAATGGATTAGGATTAAATTTAAATTTGTTGTGATGGTTATATGGCCTTGGATTTGTATTCTAAAAGAAAAAAGGAAAAGTATTATTATTTAAGATCGAATCGATTTCATCATCTATAACTTCCTTTAAAAAGAAGCATCTCTAGAAGCCATAAGTTCAGTATATGGTTTAGGATCAGTTTTATGTGTAAATACATAGGGTATTTCACTTATCACTTTATGAGATGCGGAGAGCAGCGAAGTGGTGGTCGTCATAATGGATCAGAAAGTAAGACAAGAAGAGGAACGGGGATGAGATCTGAAAGTTAGACGAGAAATATTGCAGGGTTGTGCCGATGTGGTGCAAATAAGGTGGTAAAGAAAAGTTACAGAGTAGGTGGGCGACACGTCGATATCGGCGAAAGGAAGTGGCGGAGGCGAAAACTGACCATGCTCGGGTTTCTTCAATTTTTCAAATTTGCAGTTGAATCCTCCATGGGTAAAAAGGATGTTTTACTTTCATCTTAAGTAATAATACTTGAGTATTGGCAAACTTACTAAACACATTGGATGTAAATGGATTTTTAAAATAAAGCATAATACCAATGGAACTATGCTAACTTTTAAAACCAGATTAGTTGTTAAAGGATTTGGACAAGTAGAATTGTGATTGACAACATTGACACTTATGCATCGATAGCTCGAGTTATTTTCTTTAAAATTCTTCTTGTCTTAGTCTATCTTTATGATTTATTTGTTCATCAATTGGACGTAAAGACTGCATTTCTAAATGACAACTTAAAATGAAAAAAATCCATATGGAACAATAAGTTCACTATATTGAAAAAGTATTAACTAAGTTTGAATATCTCGAGATCAATTAGGTAAAAATTCCATTTAACAATGGACTAAAACGTAAAGAAATTATTGGTAGAACTATTGCACAACTTGAGTACGCAAGTGCTATTAGTAGTTATATGTATGCAACGCATTGCACTAGACCAAATATTTCTTTGCAGTTTTAAAATTTTAGTAGATATACAAGCAGTCTCAATGTTAATCATTGAAATGTTATTAGTAGGGTACTCAATTACCACAAAGAACTATTAGCTTTCAGTTATCTTATAATAAGCTCCCTACTATGTTGCAAGGGTACTCAGGCGAAGTTGGGTGACTGACGTGAAAGAGAACAAATCCAGGAATGTGTGGATTTCCCTCTTACCAGTGGGTCTATTTCTTGAGCAAGCAAGAAACAAACAATAATATCTCACTCTATCAGTGAATCTGAGTTTATGGCTTAATTAGCACAAGTTGGACAAGAGGTTGATTGGATTGGAAATATGTTGTTACACTTACATTTTTTCTCAAATCCAATACCTCAAATATCGTTGTATTGTGACAGCAAAGCTACGCTTACAAAAGCATACGATGGTACCTATAATGGTAAGTCTAGGCACATTGGTCTAAGACATATTATGAGACAATTAATGCACGATAATATTGTAACAATTATCTTTGTGAGGTCAAATAAAATTTTAACTGATTTGTTTACGATGCTTCTGACGAGAGACTTAGTAGCCTCGTCTATTGGGGATATGAGACTTAAACCACCTAAACAATTAGATAAGTTCAAAGTGTCAATGTAGTCAATCACTTCTACTTGTCCGATCTTAAGTAGAAATGATTGACTATGCATTGTTTAAACTTTTAAAACCACCTAAACAATCAAATAAGTAATGGTAATCCTTACCCAAGATTGCAAGTTCAAAGAGAAAAACAGGTTACAGTTTGATTATAACTATCGTGTGATCTCATATGTAGTAAAAGATAGTTAAGAGAGTTGCATTGTGATGAGGTTGAACTATGTTCTTAACAAAATATTGACTATAAAGTCCTGATACATCCAAATCAATTATAAAACAATAATTAGTTATCTAAATACTCGAACACAAAATCGTTAATTAATATAATATAGTATGTGGATTTGTTAAGTTATGCGACTTAAATTAATTGTTTCCCTTTTTTTTATCTCATTTCTTATTTTATATATTATTATGAATTCAAATCGGACACACCGTTAAAAGTAGTGTAGAATCCAACACCTATGTTAAAGAGTTTTGAGGTTAAGACATTTCCTGGTGCCCATCCACGTTCATTGACCAATAACTTTCTACGAGTCAACTAAAATGAATTTTGGTTGATATCTTTAGAAATACATGCACTGGCTACGGATTAGGTGAGAAAGTAATTTCCAACCAAAGAAAAAAAAAAGGTGAGAAAGTAATTGAAAATGACCAACATAAATATCGGAGTGGCATATGTGGTCGTGTTTACGACAACTCCAATCACACATTTATAATTAATGCTAAGTCTCCACATATTTGGATTTCTCGAATGTTCCAATTTTCATTTCTTTAAGGAACTTTTTTCCAAATTACGTTGGAGCTTTCATACATTTCCATGAATAATTAGAACATGAATCGCAACTAGAAATGCAACTGTCACACTTTATGCAAAACTTTTAGTGCTGGTTCTCACACATAATTGTATAAAGCAGCAACAACGTGCACAGTCGTGTGAATGAGACTAACCACACATATGTGTTAACATATTTTATCGTATTTTCCTCGGTTAATTGGTCCCCACGCGTCCATTGGTTGCATTATGTCCGAGGTAAATGGCCTAACTAGCAATTATATTATATAATTCATATTTTTTAAGATATTAGAAAATGATCATATCATCTAAAAGTTTATACGATTAAATAGGTTATAAGAGTATTATTAAAAGGTCAATTATATATGGCACATAATCTCCCCGAATAATGCATTAGTTACATGTAGTTCTCATATAAAATATACTAATTATGTGAAAAATGGGACATATTTGCAAGGTAGTGCAATTAAAATTTTTAGGAGGGCTTTTAAGTTTAATTATATTTAAAAGTTGGGTAATACTTGTAATTGTCTCATCTAATTTGGGAGACAAATATAATTAAATATATCATTAAATATTTAAACAGTTTTAACACGCTTCTTCACGTGCAAACAGACTTCTTAACCTTGCATGTGAATTTTTTTGTTTTAATTAAATGACAGTAAGAAATTCTATCATATAACCTTTTTTTATTTTAAAAGATGATATTATATTAAATAAAAAGATGATATTATATTAAATGATCATCTGATATAAAAATTTTATAACACTTGATAGATATGACTATGTGTTAGAATCGGTCTGTCGAATTATTCTATGGTAGAACTCTCTATAATTAAATGCTTAAAGACTCCAGCACAGTATCAAGGGGATAAAAACTCTATGTATCCAAAATTTGGCGTCATATAGACATACTTACAAAGCGTGATTACGTATATGCACAACTTTTTCTAATTTAAATCTTTGTATGTCGTTAATTTTTATTATGGTTTGACGGTGTGAATTTAATTAAGCACATCTTTCTTTTCCGATTATGTTAACAAATCAAATGACTAACTCATCAAAAGTTTGGTTTACTAGAAATAAGAACCCTAAAAAATTTAAATGTGACAAACTGAACACCCAAACACTTTTGTTTGAGATTCAGGGAATTTGAAAAGAAAGGGAAAAAAAATTACGTGTTTTGTTAAAATGAAACACAGATAAATTTAAGAGAGAAAAAAAAAAGATAGAAAAGATATAACATATAAAGTATTTTTATCAATTTGGTGAGCAAAAGTCCTCCCATTTCAATTATGATATCTTCACTTTCTCATACTTTCAAATTTCTTTGCTACGACATTTATCAGTAAATATAATCTAGAAATTTCTTTTTATCACTCAAAAATATTAAAATTCATTCAAATTAAAATTGAAGCAGTTCATAGTCCATTTCCTACCCATTATATCCTTCCAACAATATATACATACACATGATATATTATTATACATAGTTTTATTCCAAACTTGAGCGAGATTAGATCATCAAACTATATTTACCAATTCATAAGTCTAGTTTTCCAAATCTTGAATTCTGATTAATCTAACTAAACTAACATAACACCGAAATCCCGTATTCATACACGATAACAGCTTCCGCCCTCTATATCCCCAGAAATACTATTTAGAGATCCTATATAGGAAGAACCACGGTTGTATTTTATATACAATTTTGCGATCCTTAGATATGATCCTGAAATATACTATTTGCACACACCTTTTAAGCATAGTTTAGGCACTATTGTGTTACCCTGAGGGGGGCCAATGATTTGGACGTGACATGCGACATGTTTAACATGCACAAGTTTTGTCCACTTCAAATACTCCACACATTTAATATGGGATCAACTACTTACCAACACTAAATTTTATTGGAGATATATAGGTAGATACTACTTTATTTAATTTTTTTTTATGGTCTAAAATAAATATTGACAGCCAAGTACAGCTACAAACATTTGTCCTAGTTTTTTGGGATAATAATAGCGGCCATCATCAATTATTGCAGCCTAGTAGGACTGCAATTGTTGTTATATATCAAGTCTATCTCAATTGCAACATGCATGGACGATTTTAGGATTATTAATTAATTGGCTAAAAACATTTGGAGAGTCAATTATATACAAATTTGTTAATATTATATCATTTTAAAAGATTAAAATTAAATCTAAAATTTTAAAAATAAAATACATATAATTACGTATATAAAATTAAAAAATAAAATTCAGCGGGGTTATTTGATCCCACTACTGAACATGTGCCGTCACCCATTGACAAAATATATTAGTTTAATCGAAAATTTATATAAGGAGATACAACTACTATTGATAAAATAATTTTATATTTTAATATTATAAGACTTTATTTGAATTCATGATAAATAAAATATAGAAAAAATAAAAAAATTAGAGAGTGTAACGAAAGTTAAGGAACTATATAAATTAATTGCAATGCTTAATTGTTTTAATTTTATTTTTTTGGGTAAAAGAAGAAAAATAGAGGTTCTATTCTCGATATTCTTCTTGAATCAGCTCCTTCAATCTATTAAGGAGAAGTCTCAAATTTGCGGCACCGGCGGCAGGCAATCAGGCATTCCCACCTCTCTTAGTGTATCAAAGTCTAATTTTTCATGGTTTTTCAAGGAGGTCTTGGCAATCTACGATGATATGTACGAATTGATATTCAACAACATTGATGAGATCGAATCAGAGCAATCCATGACCCGATTTGTTATTATTTTAGTTTATTTTAATTATTGTTTTTTTTTTCCCTTAGTTACAAACCTCCTTGTGAGGGTTTAGATACTTATTTAAATGGAGAAGTTTTGATTAATAATTCATGTCATTTTTTTTGTTGTTGCTGCCATCAAATAAGAACGATATGAATACTTTTATGAGTAAATCAATAACGTTGGAAGTCAAATTATACAGAACTTTAGAATCCATATCTCAACCTCTGGGCGGTGAAGTCTTCGTTCTAAGTCCTAAAACTCAGCAACAGTAATGGTAATTGAAAATAGGGGCCTTTATGTTTGATCATTTTTTCACGCCGTATTATTATTTACTAGTTCTCTTTCTAACCAAATTATAAAGTTTGACCACCAATCATAGTATTAATTAACATAAAAAGGTTAGTCCAAGAAAAAAAAAATTAACATAAAAAAGACAATAGAGTATTTTTATATCTACACTCCTTCCGAAATTAAGTAATTACAACTTGTACCCCTTTAGATAAAAATATTACACAATCTAACATTTTAAGTTTGAAAAATTACAAAAGAATCTATTTTGAAAATATTTTCCATGAAATTTTTCTTAAATTAACAGTATTTCACCATTAATTAATTTCTCACAACAATTCATGCATCATTTTCAAATGCCTGTCTGCCAGACACAATTTATTAAATTTTTTTGGACGATCAATTTGTTTGTAAATTGATATTCATGGTAATTTTTTATCCCCTAATTAACAGTGAAGAACTAATTGATAGTGAAATATATAATCAATTCAATAATAATTTTACAAAAATTCAATCAAGTAAGTATATTTTTAATTTTCCGAACTTAGAAGGATAGATTATTTAATATTTTCATTAAAAAATTATAAGTTATAATTATTTAATCTGTCAGGGTGTAAACGTAAACAACCCAAAGACAATACGATCAACGTATATGATATTGTGATACTAGGATTGCTTGATAATGTACTAACACCAATAATAAACAATTTTTATACGAAAGAATCACAATTGGGTTTCAGATTACGTAAATAATAAACACAATAAAAATAGTTGAATTTATTATTATTATTATTATTATTATTATTATTATATGGCAAAATATGACAAAATATAGATTTACTATTATGGCAGTGTATGTATGTATATATATAGGCACACACA
>JBBMKE010433818.1:0-10223 GCA_037834125.1 Lippia alba
AAAACATATACGAGCACAAAGTTCAAGTAAGGATGCAATGCATGAACCTTTGTAAAGTTGGATCAAGATCTATAAACACCTTACCACTGCCCTTATCTTACCGTTTTCTACCAGACCCTGTTCCGGGTTGTTACGAGCTCATCAATGAGAGGAGGAAGGAGCTTAACAATGGGGAGAACAGTTATAAGGATACTGTATGCTGTCAAAGATGATGCTTGTGAAAAATGAAGACGGAGAATTCTTGAGCGACGAGGCGATTTCAGATGTTCTTGTTGCCTTGCTGTTCGCTAGCTTCGACACCACGAGATCTAGTGTTACTAGCCTCATTAATTTTCTTGCTACACTTCCTCACACCTACGAACAAGTTTACAAAGGTACTTATTAATTTTCATGTAATCATGGTATAGAACTTTCCTGTAAACTGAACAGCTTCATTCATCATCCATCATTTCAGAACGAATGGAGATTAAGAAATCGGAAGGTCCTGATGAGCTCTTGACATGGGACGACATTGAGAAGATGTACCCTTGGAACGTTATGCGCGAGTCGCTAAGATTGCTTCCATCCTCTCAAGGATCTTTTTGGGTGGCCTTAACTGACTTCACCTATGCAGGCTGCACCATCCCCAAAGGATTTAAGGTGCGTGTATATATATATATTAGACAACCACAAATGTTTCCCAAAAAAAAATCCTCATAGTTGAGAAATTATAAAAAAACACCATTTCTAGCAATTTCTCTAATTATTTTTTGTAATTCTTGTCCAAACATGGAGAAACTTTTAGTAATTTCTCATTTTCAGGATTTTTTTCCATAATTGAATTACAAATCAGAGGTATAATTATCCTTACTAATTAATCTTTAAATACTCAACATTAAGAGATATTAAGATTTTGTTCTCAATTAGTATTCTTTCATTCATGCATGAGTGCAGACATTTTGGAGTGTCCATACTTCACAGAAGAATCCCGACCATGATTCACCGTCGCCGTCGCGGGGAACGGAACGGAGGCCACCGTTCCAGTTCCGTTGCAATGACGCGGAACGATCGCGACAAAATCGCAGCCGCTTTCTAAAAGATGTATAACATCCCCAAAAAATGTTTAAAATCTATTAATCTATCAATTTAGGTTAACATTAGTTTGTTTTATAGGTACATTTGTCAATTGCATTATATGTTTCATCCTGAATAGCATCTAGTCTTGTTTCCTTTTGTTATTCAATAGTTTTTTTCTCAATTTTTGATTCTTAAATGTACTTCTTTATCATTTTTCGAATTTCATTTAGAACCTTTATGCAAGATTTCATGTTTCCACGCACATGTGCCATATATTATTTCAATCTTATGGTTCCTACAATAATAACTTTAATCTACTTTTTACATTCCTACTATTCTCACAAATATATCAAACATTAAAATCCTAAATAATATGACACTTTGAAAGGCATCTAAAAAATAATTAATAACTAGTAACCGTGCACACTCATTGAGTGTGCAAATAAAAATTATTTTTTTTCATATTAATATGTATTTTATAATTATTAAATTATGGTAAACGAATAAATAGATATTCTATTAGAAAAAAATAAAATATAAGAGGGAAAAAATAAAAATTATATAGAGAGAAAAAAAATAAAAGCATTGAAGTGTGTGAAAGAGAAAAAAATTAAGAGAATTTGATTGGAGTGATAAAAAATAAATAAATAAAAATGAAAGAAAAGGATGCAATACAATAAAACGGATGAAAAAAATAAATAAAACAAGAGAAAAACATAGTCCAAAAGACCTATTATTGTCTCTCTTACTTAATATAATAATATAGAGATCATATAATATAACATTATATCATATATATAACATTGTTCAATTAAAATATATTCTACAAAATTACCGGTAAAAAAACTCAATGTATTCAAAATACCGGATCTTATAAAAAAATATATTACAAATAAAAAATAAAATAAAATAATCAATTCAAAAAATCGGTTCATTAAAAGAGAATGTAGCCCATTACTCACTTTTATACATGAGCCCATTAAATGACCAAAAAAAATACATGAGCCCATTAACTTCTATTTATTAAATGAAAGGGTTAATTACACTTGACACCCACTTTAGATGGGGTAATTACAGTTCGTATACCACAATTATATTTAATTACAGACACCACCCGCATGAAAAATAAAAATTACACTTGGCACCCAAAATATTAGGTTTCCATTAAAATTATTGTGAATTACCCGTTATACCCCATTTTTGTCATTAAATAATTTCAAAAAAATTAGCCCAAAATATTATAATTATGAAATCTCTCTTTTGACCCTCATACAGTCATACATCTCAAACCATTACACAATTTTTTATTTTTTTTAACATTCTCAAGTTGAAAAGCGCCCACATTCTGATCTTGAATTTGTATTATTCCCACAACTCTGAAATTTTCTGTTCTTGTTTTAATACACTGTATTGGTTGAATTTGATTACGAAATTGATGAAGTTATACAAGATTTTCTTGTAATGACTCATTTTTATACAAGATTTTATTTTTTTTTTTGTAAATTGTTATGGAAAATTATATTTAACACCCATAGTAAATAACATAATTGCAGTAAACACCCAAGAGTAAAATTGGCAATTTAAATTGACTTTGGTCAATAGGGATATTTTCGAATTTTCACATTATTTTTTTTCTGATGTCATCAATTTTCAAGTGAAACCCTAAATTTTTGGGTATTAAGTGTAATTTTTATTTTTCATGCGGGTGGTGTCTGTAATTAAATCTAATTGTGGTATACAAACTGTAATTACCCCATCTAAAGTGGGTGTCGAGTGTAATTAACCCTTAAATGAAAACCTATTCAGTATCTATTCGTTCTCTTCTGCAAAAAGTCGCCGTTTTTATTTGTTTCCGTCGTCTTCTTCCCTTTCCTTTTCGATCCGTTCCAGCCGTTATAACGCTACGGAACGTCATTCTATGGCAGAGAAACGCCGTTCCAGGTCATCATAAGTTCCACACCGGAACAACGGAACGGAGGCTGTCGTTCCCGTTCCAGTGCATTCCGGCGAACCATGATCCCGACTACTTCCCCTACCCAGAAAATTTGATCCATCAAGGTTTGAGGGCAAAGGTCCGGCTCCTTACACCTTCATCCCCTTTGGTGGAGGATCAACAATATGCCCTGGAAGAGAATATGCTAGGCTTGAAGCTTTGATTTTCATCCACATTAATGTTGTCACAAGATTCAAGCTTCAAAAGGCTATCCCAGATGAGAAGATTGTTTTCTATGCTTCTCCTACGCCAGTTCATGGCCTTCCTGTCAACCTCATGCCCCACAAATTAAATAAATTGGCTTTCCTGTAATTAAATTTCCTGTTTGATTTACTCAATAATGTTTTGATAATCTTCCTTCTGTGATGTACTTTCACAATCTGAAATTAATGCTTTTTTTTGTGTGTGTGTGTACGTGTGCGCGTGTTTTTTATACTAATTCAAAATATTATGTAAAATTCAATTTCAACGCTATGAGTTAGGTGCTCAAGATATGATTTATGTTAGCTGAGTGTTCATTATCATTTGGTGAATAATTAATAATTTTAATTGGTGATACATGCATAGTATAATTCTAGTAATTTAGCAATAAAAAAATAGAGATAACAACGAACGCTCTCCCTGAGGTTCGGCAAAATTATGGGTATACTCTGAACTCTAAAGTATGAGAAATTACGAACTCTCCCTAACTCGATATCCAACCAGCGGGATTGAACACAAGACTGACTTTGGCGATTGGTGAAGTATCCTCTCCAGTAAGCTTAAACTGCCTCTTCTGAACCATGACTGAATCAGATTCTGCCGAGCACTTTCATTGGGGCAAAACTATGAAGATCTAATCGGAAAGTGTTGAAATATCCCCAGCCCCTGTTTTTAAAAAAGCTGCTATAATAGCATACTCTGCTGGGAATTGCGTGTTAGAAACTGTTGGCTTAAAAGATAGAGCTTGAGATTTTACTATTTTAATTCTCATATCCTGAAACTTATGAGGGTTTATGTAATAAGAGTTCAAAAGCAAAGAGGCTAATGTAATTAAGTATTGAAATTCTTTGCCGATTTGATGTAACTACGAGAGTTTTGTATCTACCTTCAATATTTTCTTCTCTTTTTCTTTGAAACGGAGATTCACAACATAATCATACCTCTAAACCAAATAACAAACAGAGGAAATAAAAAGTGTAAAAGAATCGTATTTTTAGCTAAATGATAAGCTCTGCAACTAATCTCGCGACAGAACATTTTTAAATGAGAAATGATGTTTCCAAGAAATCTTCAAATTAGTAAATATCTCACGGGTTATTAATAATCCTTTGACTTGAGATTTTGTAATGAGCTAACTCAGTAATTTTTTTATATGGATTCAAAAGGCAAACGAGTCAATTATGGGCTATGCAATGCGCAACCGGGGCAAAATATAAGAATTAAATTCAGTCTATAAATCAAAATATTCAAATATAACTAATAGAGACCATTTTGGGGGCAGGGCATTTCATCATATCTTATTAGAGTTAATGTGCGTTCAATATCCAATTTAATTTATATTTATAGATAAAATATAAATATTTAATTAAATAAAAAAAATTGAATATTAATAAAATACAAATTTTAACTAATATTACATATATACTCAAAGATAGAATTGAAATTTAAAAAACAATAATTGTCGGACGCCGGAGCCATCACAATAACGATTAGAACAATTTGTAAGAGATAATGTGAATTTTAGGGAGTTGTTTGAAAATTTTCAAAATTTAGAGAAAAATCCATATTTTCAACGTACAAGGAGCCTTATTAATTATCCTTTAAGACTTTTGATAAGTACCATCGCTAGGCTTAGGCAAAATGGATTAAAGAATTCTTGATCCCATATATATAGGCTTAGGCAAAATGGATTAAAGAATTCTTGATCCCATATATATATATATATATATGTACCTCAGCTGTATCAAGACATGCTCAATACACAGTTAACAAGCCAACAATAACTACAATCATGGAAGCCTTTCTAGCTAATATTTTCATCTTAGTTCCTCTCATCCTTCCTCCTCTGTCTCTGTGTTTAGCCTCGTTTAAGCCTTTTCTTGGCTCCCGAAAGGTAAGTCTACCCCCCGCAAGGAAATAAGTTTCAGTTCGCGAATGAAAACAAGAGTATTTTCGGTCTGTGCGTTCCACATTCGCTGAGGAAGGTCTTGTTCTTCCCCGAGAACGAGGACATTAGTATGCAGCAAATATCACCCGTCCTCAGACAAAGCTTCAACCAGGCCGTCCTGAAGCCCGAATCCCTCAAACAGCACATACCGGTGATGGATGCCATGGCCCGAGCACACATGGATCAATATTGGGAGAACAAGGAAATAGTAAAAGTGCTTCCTTTATCAAAGAAGTACACATTCGAGCTAGCTTGTAAACTGTTGCTAAACGTCGTGGACAAAGAGCGCATCAAGAGATTGGCCGAACCCTTTTATATTATGGGTGATTCCTTATTGTCCGTGCCTATCAATTTGCCAGGAACGGGTTATCGCCGGGCTATAAGATGTGGGAAAATGTTGCGCTCGGAGATGGTGGAGCTCATCATGGAGAGGAGGAAGGAGCTTAATGATGGGGAGAACAGTACATGTATGATGTCAAAGATGATGCTTGTGAAAAATGAAGACGGAGAATTCTTGAGTGATGAGGCGATTTCCGACAACATCATTGGCACGTTGTTTGCTAGCTTCGACTCCACAAGCTCTAGTATTACTAGCACCATCAGTTTTCTTGCTACACTTCCTCACATCTACGAACAAGTTTACAAAGGTACTTATTAATTTGTATATTCATGCTATAGAACTTCCCTGGCAACAGGGGTTTGGTACAAGTGGTTAGAGGGTTGTTTCTCGACGTCAAGGTCCTAGGTTTAAATCCCTCTGGCAACTTGGGGTGTGTGTTAAAAAAAAATATTATAGAACTTCCATGTAAACTGAACAGATTCATTAGTTCATTAACCATTTCAGAACAAATGGAGATTAAAAACTCAAAAGGTCCTGATGAGCTCTTGACATGGGAGGACATTGAGAAGATGAAGTATACTTGGAACGTTATACGCGAGTCGCTTAGATTGCTTCCACCCGCTCAAGGATCTTTCAGGGAGGCCTTAACTGACTTCACCTATGCAGGCTACACCATCCCCAAGGGATTTAAGGTGCGTGTGTGTGTGTGTGTGTCTATATATATATATATATTCACAAATGTTTCTGAAAAAATATCCTCATAGTTTGAGAAATTATAGAAAAACACCATTTCTCGCAATTTCTCCAATTGTTTTTGAAAATAATTAAATGTATTTAGGTTTACTTATAATATAGTCCATCATTATCAAGAAATCACATTTTAGTCTCTAACTTTGAGAATTGTTTATGGTCTCCAGGTTTCCATTGTGTCCTTGCAAAAATTATTCTGATTTGTTGTTAAATTCATAATTTGTAGGGATCGTTTTATTTATATTTATAAATTTTAAGGATGTTTTTATAATTTTGGTTATATATTTAATGTAACACTCATAAAATCATGAGGAGCATAAGTGTACTTTTACAAATTCCGTTAAGGAACCTCAAATCAAACAAAATTGATAGAGACTAAAATATAATTTTTCAATAATGATGAACTGTTTTTGTAACTCTTGTCCGAACGTATAATTTTAGTAATTTCTAATTTTCAAGATTTTTTTTCCATAATTCAATTACAAATGAGAGGTATTCATAATTATCTTTTATTGGTCTTTAAATACTCAACATCAAGATATAGCGAAAATTACATCTGATTATCTTGCTAGATAGGGTAATCTATACTATATTATTAAACGCGAGAGGCAAATGTGGTTTCTTGGTGTCCTCTTTTTCTTTTTTTTTTTCTATTTATCCATAAGTTTTCTTCTCTTATGGTTTTCTTTTTTCTTTTCTATTTATTTATCTTTTATCCATTTTCTTATCTTTTCTTTTTTTCTCACTTTATTTCAATTATTTTTTTCTTTGGATTTTTTTTAAGATAGTGTTGTTTGATATTTTATGTTTTTATGTTATTTTTATATTAATTCAATACTTATATTAAAAATACTGATAAATTATATATTAATATATAAATTAATTTAAATATATTTTAAACAAAAGAATTTTATAATTTGCACACGCAACGAGTGTGCTAAAATTACTAGTTGCTATTAAATAATAAGATCACCTAACTAAGGAAACACAATCCATCTTTATTCGAAAATTACAATTTAATTTCTAAATATCATGAGCCGTTTGTGACCCTTCTATTCTCTTACGGTTCCGTTAGGGTTGGGCTTTTCTCCAAGGGCTGCATTGTTATATGTGTAATACCTGAAGATCGTTTTTGTTGGAATGTGTATATTATTGGGATGAATTTGTTATTTTATTTATTAAACTAATGGAAGAACATAGCCCAACCCTAATGGAACCTTAACGGAACAGAGGGATCACAAATGGTTCATAATATATAGCGACTAAATTGTAATTTTTAAATAAAGATGGACTGTGTTGTAATTATCATATATCTAGCAAGATAGTCCTATATAATTTTCCTGAAGAGACATTAAGATTTTGTACTCAATTAGTATTCTTGCATGAGTGCAGACATTTTGGACTGTCCATACTTCACACAAGAATCCCGACTACTTCCCCGAGCCAGACAAATTCGATCCGTCTAGGTTTGAGGGTAAGGGTCCGGCTCCTTACACCTTCATCCCCTTCGGTGGTGGATCAACAATATGTCCTGGAAGAGACTATGCTAGGCTTGAAGTTTTGGTTTTCATCCACAATGTCGTCACAAGATTCAAGCTTCAGAAGGGTATCCCAGATGAGAAGATTGTTTTCTATGTTTCTCCTACGCCAGTTCATGGCCTTCCCCTCAAGCTGATGCCCCACAATTAATTCGCTTTCCAGTAATTAAATTTCCTGTTTAATTATTTACTCAATAATGTTATGATAGTCTTCTATTTGTGATGTACTTTCAGAATAAGAAATTAATGCTGTGTGAGTTTTTACTAGTTCAAAATATTCTGCGTTTTTAAATTTAGAATTTTATTTCAACGCTGAGTTAGTTGCTCATGACATGATATATATTATCCGAGTGTTTCATTATCATTTGTTGGAAAAATTAATAAATGTAATTGGTAATATAGGCATAGTATAATTCTAATAATTTAGTAATAAAAAATAGGGATAATTATGAACACCTACTGAGGTTTGGCAAATTACAGGCATACCTAAGACTTGAGAAATTAATTATTCTTCCTGCCAAATTAAATAGAGTATGTGATTTCACTATTTTACCCTTCATATCCTTAAATCTTTGGGTGGTAAATGTAATAAAGTGTCCAAAAGTAAGGAGATTAATATAAGTATTGAATTTTTTTGTAATAAATAAACTTGAGTCTTGTGTCCACCTAGCATCTTCTTTTGCTTTATTGTTTAGCAAATAATGTCATTTAATGATATTTTAACGTTTTTATTTTTTATTTTTTTTTTTGGTGCACAAAAATTTAGGTTGAGAGAATGGCGCCTCAATCTAAAGCAGGGAATGCCTCCAGGCTCAGCGAGCACCTAGAGGTTCTTACATATACCTCACCCTAGGAGGCATTCAGCGAGCACCTAGAGGTTCTTACATATACCTCACCCCATGGAGAGAAGGGGGGTTTGAACCTGCGACCTTGTCAGGATCAAACCCTGTCATCCTCCACTTGGCCAACCCCATGGAGTTATAATGAACTAATTTTATTCTTAAAGTTTAGGATTCGATGTCAAATAAACTTTTTTTTAAAGGACATGCATGTTTATATTGGAATGTTATTCGTAAAGTATATGCATTAAAAATCATCAACGTTTGAACTATTTATTTAAATAATTCTAATATATATTTATGTGAATTTACTAATACATATATAATGTTTGAACTATTTGTTTTTTTCTTCTTTCCACTTACCAATGAACTTAAAAAAGAGCCACGAAGTTGAATTAAGCAACCCCGATCTGAGAATCAAACAGAACCTCAATGTACAATTTTCCATGAATCATTTAACTAGATCATTTTCTTCTCTTTTTCTTTGAAATGGATATGCATAACACAATCATATCTCTAAACCAAATAAAAGGAAATAAAATGGGAAAAACAACCCAGCTGAAAACGAAGTTTTAGCTAAACGATGAGCTCTGCAAGACTGCAACTAATCTCGCGGTAGCAAAAGGCACGGCCAAAAAAAGAAAGAAAACATTATCTTCAAATTCAAGATTAAGTTCCTAAAGGAGAAACATCCAAATGAGTCCCTGGATACAAAATTCAATTCTTTAATGCTTGTGACAAGTTGCTTCCGGTGACTAATGCATAACAACGTTTTTGACCCGTTGCATTGGCTTAGTTGACTCGTGTGGCATGGCCAATTAAAGCTCCGCCTAACCAGCAATATTTTAGTTAGACGCATGATTCGAAAGAAATGTGTTTTATATTAATTTTAGGGATAAATATTAGGGGTGTCAATTGTAGACCCGACCCGAGAACCCAATCCGACCCACCCGAATAAATATCAGGTTAGGATTGAGTATTATCGGGTTCGGATCAAATCGGATCGGACCCGAAACGAACCCGAGGAAGAGAGAGTAAATTTGGGTGGGTTTCGAGTTGACCCCGGGTAGACCTGAAAAATGGGTACCCTATAAAAACAAAACCCTAACCTAATTCATTTTGCACTCTTTTCTTTCCAGATTTCTATGAAGCCAGCCGCGACTCCTCTCCAAAATTTCTTCACTTCTCCTCCGCCTCGCTGCCGCCGCCCACCAGGTATGTAGACGTTCCTCTTTTCTTCTTCTTCTTCCTTTTTTTTTTTAATTTCTCCAATATTTCTTCATTCACCCACCTCAAAATCTGATTTCGATTTTTGACCCTTCCTTGCGCAGATCTACAGTCATCAATGTTGCTTGAGGCCTTCGCAATCATCCTCCGTTATGACAAGGTAAGACTCGTCGACAATCATGTTTTCACTTTTCTCAAATTCAATTTTTGATTTTTAATTCTTTTTTTTCCCCCAAATTGGAGCCTTTTTTCACGTTATTACACTGATAGTTTGTATTGAATTTTCTATCTGTATTATGCTGATTTTAAGCTCTGTTGTACTTTCAATATT
>JBBMKE010433829.1:0-10223 GCA_037834125.1 Lippia alba
TTCATACTTGTACGCCATGCGTCTTTTTTTGGTTCATATAGAGTCTAAGTTTGGTTTCTGTTGGATTTGTTTAGAGTTTGAGAAGCCGGGTGAGCCCGAGATTTGAGTGTTTGGCCCTTCACACTCTCAAACTCTATTCTTTCAAGGTGAGGTTTAGGTTTTTGTATAGTGCGACCTATGGCCTTTATATGTTGTTTTCCACTCCCTGTATGCGAGTATACTATATTATGCTCTACTATCTGTCGGATATGATTTGACTATGATATTGTATACCACCTTTGGTTTTGGAAAACTATTATGAAGGTATATGTAAGCCTTTCCGAAAATCTGTTCTGTTCTAGTTCTATTAGCTAGATATGCCATGAATATTGGTATCTGTCTGTTCTATTTTTTCTATAGATCCAAGGAGCTGTGGGTAAGGAGCCCCTGGAACTACAAAGGTCGTCATTTGAGATGCTTTCACGTTACCCGAAAAGGTGGGTGTATCTTGAGCCCTCGGCATAAGGGTCGGAGAGGGCACTTGTGGGTTCAGAACCCCTTGTGAGTCTGTCTGTCCGGACGGATTGAGTCGGCTAGCTCTTTCCGTTACGGTTGGATTGTATTACGTTTTGATTATGTTCTGTTCTAAGGAGTTGTTATTTAAAAGCTCGTACTCCCCGACGGTTCTATTCTGTTTGTCTGGAGTTCGTGAAACAGGATAGGATCTTTATAACTTGTTTTCAAACTTATGTCTATTTTGAGTATTTTCCAACTATTTTGGTGTGCAAAACCCTAGCCCCGGTTCATGAGTTCACCCTTATGTTGTACGTTGTGCTCTATATCTATATTGTGGGTGTGCGTTAGCCCCATCACTCAGTCAGTTGACTGACACCTCATTTTGTCTTTCAGTTGCAGGTCTTTCTCTTTCGTGCTAGGCGGAGTCGTGTCTTGGTCTGCTCGAGTAAGTTTTAGAGTCTGTTGCATTCCATTATCTTTATGTTCGGACTATTTTTGCACTTTACTTTATTTTCTTTTAGATTTGGATATTGTTGTACTTATGATACTGTTGAGCCCTGTGTGGCATAGATGTTAGCCCTGTGTGGCGTAAGATTTATATTTGGCCCTGTGCGGCACTTGTTGACTTTGTTGATGGTTTTATAAATTCGCTTCCGCTACTTATGTTGATGAATGTTTTTTAATTGCTCCTGCGCACTCTGGTGGTTGTTGTTGCCTGTTAATCCGCCTAGCCTAGCAAGTGTATTGTCCCCGTTCGCTGTAGTTCGAATCCAGGCTTGGACACCATTACCTTGACTGAGTTTGGATTACAGTGCGGGGGATGTGGCATCCTCGTTTGGGGTGTTACATTATAATTATTTTAAATGTTTATTTTCATTAATTGAGTTATTTGAAATATTTAATATTTATTTCTTTGAAATTTTGAATTCTATTTATTTGAATAATTTGTCTATTCGTTGAAATGTGTTCCATTTGTGTTCGATCTGAGATTGAAATTTCGTGCCATTTTAATATATTTGAGGTTTATAAGTTATGAACTTGTCTATGTGCTCGTTTTGTCTTCGATTTCGTTTGTTGTGGTTTCGAAGTGCTTGAACCGTTTTGGACCTAAAGGAGGTTAAATGTATTTAGTGCACTTTGGGTTCCCGTAAGCATATTTTGAGCTCGTGAATTCAGATTCGAATTTCAAAACCATCGCTGGACTCGTAACAAAAATTTAGGTCTAACGAACCTAGCCTCATATTTTTCTAAGCCCGTTTGAAACTCCGAAACTTGCTTGAAATGTGAGTCTCGCGCAGCTTTGCCACATTTTACGATTTTAGCCATAACTTTCTTGTTTCTTGACCAAATGACCCGATTCTTGAACCTAATTAAACCTAACTCAATGTACTATTCAACATTTATTCCCTCATTTCATTGCTCAGCTAAAAGAGAGAGAAAACATGGGGAGAAGAAGAGGACGAAGGAGAAAACCCCTTCCACTAGTCATCCTTGGAGATTTTGAGCTCTATCTCCTTCATCCTTCAACCATTTCAAGAGGTAAGCATATATTCTTGTTCCTCTTCCCATTGTGGTTCTTTTAAGCTATGGTTTGTAATTTTTTATGGAGGTTTGAGAATTCTTTGAGGAAGAGAATGAATAGTTAGATTTTTCCTCATTTATTGAATCCTTATTTTGAATTCGTTTTGGGTGATTTAAGGCATGAAATGTGTTATTCCAAGCTGATATTATGTGTTTATGGCTTTCAATTTGTTGTATATGAAGTGTATGTGATTTCACATTGTTATGTTTTGAGTTTTTTTGAAGCTTTATTGAGGATTTGATGGAGTACATGCCTTATCATTCTTGTATGAGTTTGTCGGCTGTTATGTGCGTGATTTGTTGCTGTTCTTGCTGTGATCTTCTGTTGTGCCTTGCCTTGTTGCTGCTGCTGTTTTGATTTGGGGAATACAGGGGAAATTAAGAGCTGTTGCAGCTGCTCGTTGCATTTGGAACATCTTCCCAGGCAGGGAGATTTGTTCTTGAAGAGTCCCCGGTCGGAGACTTTCTTTCTAGGAGCTAGTGCATCAGCTCACCGGTCAGGGAGTTTGGAGGATGAAATCTCCCCTGGCGGGGAGATGATCAGCTGATGCCTTTTCATTTAGTTGCTTTCCCTTTTAATCCTTTAGTGTTTTACTTATTCAATTGTCTCTTATGCATGGATTTTACGTTAGATTGCATGGATTGATGGGATGCACTATGTGCTTAAATTTTTGTGAACTTTGGTGTATCTTATATGCTAAACTTGACTTTAAATGTGCTTAGGGGTTGCTGGTGTGTGAATTATATGATACATATACATGTAAATTATGTATTTTTCCTTCATTAATTATTTAATTTAGTTTTTACATAATATGGTTTAAATTACATACGTGGTCTCGTGTTTTTATTTGAATTATTATGCATGAAACGTGTACTCTAAATGTAATTTTGTAGTTTAATTATTTGTTATATTTTATAATTATGTTTATGAATTTATATAATACGTTTTACACGTGATTTGAACTTAAATGACCTAAATGATGTATTCTTGCATTTCACGACCTCTATATGAACTTTAACCTTATGAAGGCCTATGATATGTTATAATATGAATTTATTTGACTTGTTATGGGATCAATTCTTGAATTTTGGTATGATTTGATCATTAAGTGTTTGGTACGCCTAAATATGAATACCTATGATGTTCATTGCATCCATTTGCATTCATATGCATCGTCGTGCGTCTAATTGGTTCATGAATGAGTCTAAGTCATAAGTTTGCATTTGTTTGTCTCAGAGTTGAGTTCTGGAGGTGTCGTTTCCACTGTTTGGCTTCTTCTTGGTCGTCAACGCTCGTTCGTGATATCTTTCGGTAAAAAGTGAGTTTTAGTTTGGTTTCCTTTAGCTAATGCGACCTACAACTCTATGTGTATTTTTTTAAGCCCGCATGTGACTATACTATTATATTTGTAACACCTCAAACGAAGGATGCCACATTCCCCTCAATGTAATCCAAACTCGGTCAAGAAATTGATGTCTAAGCCCGAATTCAAATTACAGCGAACGGGAGAACAACACACTCGCTAGGCTAGGCGGATCTAACTCAAACAAACCAGCTACTAGAGTACGCGTAAGCATTCAAGTGACAACATCATACAGATTGTGGAAGCGATTTAAACCAAACAGATACCATAGAGATAACCAAAATAACCAGGGTATACTACCATCAACAATATCCAACAATGCCGCATAGGCCAAATATAAGTTCCTATGCCACGCAGGGCTAAACCATCTATGCTTCCCAGGGCTGAACAATAAGGAAATCCCAAAGTGCATAAAGTAAAGTATAAGTACAACAAAACCAAATGTATAAAGAAAAGTAGATGCAACAGACTCAATCAAGACAGACACGTGCAGACCAAGAGACCCACATCCTCCTAGTTCAAGAACTTGCAACTAAAAGATAAAAATGAGGAGTCAGTCAACTGATTGAGTGAGGGGGCTAATGCACACCCACAATATATATATAGCAGAACACAGAATAAAAGTATGGATTTATGAACCGGGAATAGTTGTTGCATACCAAAACATTTGTAAATAACCCAAAAGTATATATAAGTTAGCAAACTATTTTCAAACGATCACTATCCCGATTCATAATTCCTAAATAGAACATAACAAATGCTCGACGAGTACGAACTTCCAACCATTACTCCTCAGAACAGAATAGAACAAACTACAAGTCAGAACTATATCCGTCCTCTCCAACCAAGAAAATACGTCGGGGGGAATAAACGCATACGAGTACAATAAATGATACCACAAGGGGAAACCAACCCACAAGTATCCTCTCCGGCTGTACACCGAAGGCTCAAGATATCATGCCTCCCCTATCTTCCTGAGTCGCGTGAAGATATCTCAATGGAACTATGCATAGTGGCTTATCCGAAGGCCCTATGCCATATCGGTCTCCACTCGTACGAGCTCCAGGATCCATAAACAGAACAGAACAAACAGATACATGTGATTCCATTGTTCAACTCACTATCGAATCAGAATAAAGTAGAAGATTTTCCCAAATGGCTTACATATACCTTTATATAGTTTTCCAAAACTAAGGGTAGTTCACAAGATCATAACCATATCATATCTAACTCATACATATCATAAATAGTAGGTATACTCGCATGCGAGGATAAAAATCAACATATAAAGGTCATAGGTCGCTTAATTATACAAAATCCTAAACCTCACCTCATGCAAGTAGAGTCTGAGAGTATGAAGGGCCAAACACTCTAAACCTCGGGCTCACCCCCACCACCAAACTCTGTAACAAGACATACAGGAGCCCAGACTTAGACTCTATATGAACCATACAAGACGCACGGCGTACAGATCATGAATGATATGCAAATATAGAACGATATTCATCAAATAGATCACATAGCTCAATCCAAGTATTCCACCAAAACATGCCATTAATGAAGTATTAAGGTTCAAAGATGCATTATGGAATGATATGCATCAAGTAGGTTACATAGCATAGCATAATTCAAGTATTCATACAAGATCATGTAATTAAATGAAGTATTAAAGTTTAGGAAAGCAATTAAAGTCATGTCATAGCATATAATATGAATTTATATCGAAACATGCAAATTGATGAAGTTATAATCATTAAGAGGCATAAGAAATCAATTAAAAGTATAAAGGAATCATGCATTAACACATCAGTCAATGGGAATGGTCATTCCTATCACAAGGCAAAACTGGAAATGGCCCTTCCCACGAGCGCTGCCCGAAACAGCCGTTCCGACATCAGCCCTAGCCCTAAATGGTCGTTTCCCCGACAAGATATAAATGGAAATGGCCGTTCCAGTCTTGATATGGGAGCAGAAACGTGACAGCTTTGAGGAAGACGAAACTATGGCAAAAAAATGGCTGATTTCCACCAAAATTAACCACTCAAAACACAAAAGAATCATATATATCGTCACATAAATCATGCTTAGCACATAGATATCATTTAAATCAAGATCAAAGGTGATTTTTGCCAAAAATTTATAAACCCATTTTCATGAAATTGAAGCTCCTACTAAGGTGATTTGCAATCCTATTCATCTATCAACAAATTATCAGCAACTACAACACATAAGAAGTATCTAGAGCCCCAAAGCATGCTCAAGGACTCATGAATTCATAAATCAAACCATATTTTTTCAAGTTGAGCATAATCTCCATTTTCAAATGATTTCTCTACTCAAATTTATACAACTAATTCTCATGCTTAAATTCAAGGATAGAATCAAAAGGAAATCCGAGACTTACCTTGATTCGTGAAGGGAAGAAATTGGCCAAGACTTGATCTCCTCTTGAAGCTTCTCCATGGATCTTCTTTTGGGACTAAGTTGAGGGTTTGAAATGAAATGAGAAGGGATAAGGATATATATGATGGCTGATGGTTTTAGGTCAAGATTAGGTATCTGGTTAAAGTGGCTCCCGGTTCAATAAACAGTTTTATAAAGGGTTCAAGGCCCAAATGGTTTTCGAAAAATATAGAATAAATTCCACTAGGCTTGAATCATTGAAACGAGCACAATGACGGTGTCGAAATTCGAATTCAAATTCCCAAGATCTTGTCGGTTCGAACGACCCAAAACTTACCTAACTTGAATTAGGCCCAAATCGCAAATAAGCCCAAGTCCCATTTCACATTCAATTCTCAACAATTAAATTATGTCCCAAGTTGTCATGTAAGAATTCATATTTTGTAATTTCCCATTTTTAGTCAATTAAGTCACATATTAATTCAAAGCTGGATTTAAGTGCGTTAAAAGGAATTGAATCACATAAGTACATAAGGTAAACTCTCTCGTGATGCATACCTGTACGATTTATCAGACGGGGCGTCACAATATTTATATATAGATACGTGCTTATAAGATACGTTTATAACTTTATCATCCGATTAAATGTTTTAGATTATATGTACGACCATATATAAGTTTGAAAATGTTTTGCAACGAGTCTATGCTCCAAACCGTGTGTTTTCAAGCTAGCTCAGGATGAGGATGACATAGAGAGGTACGTTCATAGAATATGCTAAGTAGCAAGGTAAGGTATGTCATATAAGGTAAGTAATTTATGATTATGATACGATAAGTATGATATGAGCGAGGTAAGCCCTGAAATATGAGATTGGTATTTGGTAAGTAAGTTGGGCCCAGGGAATTGTGGGTAAAGAGGCCCGGGACGACAAGGGCCGTCGGGTTAAACTTGTGCATAATTCCCATTCATAATATTACGCGTGATTTTAGTAGGTTGATGAGGCGTGATGCTCCAAGTACACTATGGGTTAGTTACTCCTTGTACATAAGTAAGTAGGTTGAGAGGTTTTGATTCCCGAACACCATTGATGGGGAAGGATTGATTTAAGATTTACGCTTTAAGTTTATGTATTAGAGGAGTTACTGGAAGCTCGTACTTGGCGGGTATAAGTTTATGTTTTGTTATGTTGATTATGAAAAGAGATAGGAGCTTTAAATTACGTTATACAATGTTTTGTTACGATAAGTATAAGTATGCTTTAAAAATGAATTTGGTATGAAAAACCCTATTCTTGATTAATAGTCTTTCGTTTAATATATGCTTTGCTCTATATATATATATGTGTGTGGGTATGCGTTCGCCCCCTCACTCAACCAGTGGACTTACCCTCTCCTTTTAGCTTGTAGGTTTTGGTCGAGCTAGGAGACGAATTTTCTTTTGGATTCGAGTTTGAGTCTGTCGCATAATGCATATTTATTTTACGCCTTATATTTTTGGAACATGTATAAAAGTATGTATATGTTTATGAATTGATAGTAATGAGATTATATGTTTTAAATTGCGTTTGTCGAGTTTTGCCTTTATGTTTTTAAAAGAGGCTCATGCGCCCTAGATTTCATATGATTCGTGTGTTTAAATTTTGTGGGCCTGTGGCAATGCATGTGTATGTGTCGATCTTGGTGCTTCCGCATGTGTTTAGTTTTGTATGGAAAGCTCTGTATTGGGGTCTAGTCTGCCTAGCTTAGGGGAGATTTTGTTTGTCACCCGTTTGTCGTGGCTTGATGCGTGTGCGAAGTTTTCATTTCGTTACTCGTGTCGGGCCATGGTGTGGGGGATGTGGTGGCTCGCCGTTCTAGGCGTCACAACATACCCATAGCGTTGCATTGCTAAAGTGAATCTCCCAAACTATGCCCGAGGTGTTAGTCTGTACAGAACCTTGTGGAGTTTGCAGACTTCTCCTTCCCCAAATTCCTTCGCAAACCCTAAAGGGGATTCCATGTACTGCTTTTCTGATAGGTCACCGAGCAGGAAGTCGTTCTTCAAATCAAACTGATGAAGAGGCCAATCCATATTTGCCGCAACTGAAAGAAGCACTCGAACTGTGTCTAACATCACCACGGGAGAAAAGGTTCCTGAATAGTCAATGCCGTACATCTGAGTGTACCCCTTCGCAAATAGCTGGACTTTATACCTTTCAACAGATCCATTGACTTTATGCTTTATAGTGAAACCCATCTAAACCTAACCGACTTGTTCCCATTGAGCACTTGGCACTTCCCCCTAATCCCATTCTTTATCAAAGCACTCATTTCAGTTTTCATAGCTTTCTTCCACTCTTTATTCAATTTAGCTTCCTTCACAGTTTTTGGGATAACTTCTTTACAAAGGTTCCCAAGAAAAGCTTTAGTAGCTCCGGACATACTCCTCTTTACCAAGTTTCCTACATGATACTTGGCTGATCGAGATATCGCTCTGGAGAGTATTTGTGTGGGAGTACACCCCGGTTACTTCGCTATGGCAAAGAATACCTGTGACTTTTTTAAACATCTTCAGAAACAGTATCAACAACATTTGTGATATCAGAATTATGTATATCAGAAAGAGAGGAGTTTGAGACTTATATTATCTTGTTTTGGACATCACTCGGAGGAGGATCATTGGGCGTTGGTGTGGTGTTACTGAAACTTTCTGTGCTTTTTTCAGGTTCAGACTGTTTCGGATAATGCAGCTAGTACAGGGGTTCACTCCGATTCTCCCCCTGACTGGGTAAAAAAGAAGTATTCAGTTTAAATAAAATCACAATCTATAATAACATGAATCCATTTAGTGACCGGGTTGTCGCAGTTGTAACCCTTTTGGTGAGGTGCATAACCCACAAAAACACACTTAACAGCACGCAGGTCAAGCTTTGTTTGATCGATTTTAGGAACATGAATGAACACTGTGCAGCCAAAGATCCGGTGTGGTAAGGTAAGGTGAGAAGGTATGGTAGTTTGGCTCTGGAGTATGGATTGTGAGGTTTGGTGATTGAGGATTTTAGTAGGCAATCTATTTGTCAAGTATGTCGCAATGGCAACAGCTTTAGGCCAGAAATGGTTAGAAACATGTGACTCATTTAAAAGAGTTCGAGTCATTTCAAGGATGGTTCGATTTTTTCTTTTTGAGATACCTAATGTTGAGGGGTGTTAGGGTAACTTGTTAGGTGGATAAGTCCCTGATCTTGGAAACATTTGTTCATTTCTTAATCAACAAACTCCCTGCCATTATCTGATCAGAGTACCTTAATTTTTTTTTTGTTGAACCGAGTTTGGAATATTTTAAAAAAAGCCACAAAAGTATCATGAACCTCAAATTTATGCCGCAGGAAATAGAACCAAGTCATCCGTGAGAAATCATCAATAAATGGCACAAAATTGCCTAACTTGTTGTGATTTGTAAGAGGGCTGGTCCCAAACATCTGAATGAATCAAAGAAAACACAATCTTAACTCGTGTATTACTGGGTTTAAAAGAAGTTCTATGGCTTTTGGAAGCAAGACAAGTCTGACAAGAAAAATTCAAGTCCTGATTATTTTGAAATAAAGTAGGAAACAACATTCTCAAGTACCCCACTAAGGATGTCCAAGTCGTCTGTACCATAACCAGAGTAGTGTAGTTGCTTTTCCCACTGAAAGAAAGGCCCGTGATAGGGTTTCCACCTCATCCACATAATATAAATCGTCTTGCTCAGTACCACGCCCAATGATCTTTTTTTATGAATGTCCTGTATCAAACATAATCGAGGATAAATCAAGACCACACAATTCAATTCCTTTATAATATGGATTAGTGACAGCAGTTTATAGCATAATGATGGTACACAGACACAATTGTTCATTTTCAGTTTTGGTGTAAGAAAAATTGAACCTTCTTTTTCCAAAATCGCTATATCTCCATTTGCAGTTTCAATAGAAGATGTTATTAAGTTCACCGGATCAATTATTAGATAAATCAAACATCATTGAATCAGTTGCTCCACAGTCAAGAATCTATATAGAAACCTTATTTGATGTGGATTGGGTGACAAAACCAAACCTCTCAGAGTTTAGGTGTGTGTTTTGCACATGTTCATCATTGGGGGACCAATTTACAATTTTTGAAGAAATATAAAAAGGGGTGTTAGGGTTTGGGGCATAACTCCCAAACTCGATACCTGTGTCATCCCCCTGTTGCCTGTTCCATTCTTCTGCCACTTGACTTGCCGCCGCCGTTGCCAGAGATGGAGGTGGCGTTGGTACGACTAACCACCACGGCCACTGTACCAACATTCCTCCGGGTAGTGCCTACAGTGGCTTCATTCCCCTGTTAGGAATAGTGCCCTAGAAAGCCGATTGTAATATC
>JBBMKE010433858.1:0-10220 GCA_037834125.1 Lippia alba
TTGGCAAAGTTTTCAACCTAAATCTTCCGCTGCATTGTTTTCACTCACTCTACTTAAATATTACCTAACCGTTCGCCATAGTATTTCTTGGGTGAAGGACCTATCCTTTACCTGGGAAGTGTTGTGGTGCGGGGGTTGTAGTACTAGGGGAGGTGCTACAATGACTGCAAGATTCAGTATCATCCCGGCAAGGCAAACGTAGTTGCCAACGCGTTGAGTCGGAAGGCTAGTGTTTCAGGTTTGGAGGCAGGTTCTAGTAAGCAGAGTTCAGTGGTTCTGATTTCTGAGGCTCGTTTGGCAAACATTTATGTTCAACCGAACTTGAAGTTAAGATTGATCGAAGCTCAATCAAAGGATTCGAAAATTCAAAAACTGATGAGGAAAACAAGGATCGATCCGGAGACTAAGTTTGGGTTTAACGATTCGGGTTTGTTTCGGTTCAAGGCTCGGGTGTGTGTTCCAGAAGTGTTTAAGAGGTTAGTTTTGGAAGAGGCATATAAGTCGGCGTATCGATATATCCCGGGAGTACCAAGATGTATAATGATTTGAAGAAATTGTATTGGTGGAACGGAATGAAAATGGATGTGGCCAATTTTGTGAGAAGGTGTTTGACTTGCCAACTGGTTAAAGCGGAACACCAAAAACCTGGAGGAACTTTCCAACCACTTCTAATTCCGGAGTCAAAGTGGCAGCAAGTGACGATGGACTTCGTGTCGGCTTGCCAAGGACCAAAGGAGGTTTCGATGGAATCTGGGTTATAGTTGATCGGCTAACGAAGTCGGCCCATTTTCTTAAGGTTAAAATGTCTGACAAGGTGTCTAAGCTAGCTAAGTTGTACCGGAGGGAAATCGTAAGACTCCATGGCGTACCGGTTAGCATTATTTGCAATAGAAATCCTTTGTTCACGTCGAGTTTTTGGCAAGAATTACAGAGTTGTTTGGGAACCAAGCTCCAATTTAGCACCGCATCTCACCCACAAATGGATAGCCAATCTGAGAGGTTGATAAAGTATCTTGAGGACATGCTTCGTGCTTGTGCCTTAGACTTTCAAGACGCTTGGGATGAGTATTTAGATTTGGTCGAGTCCGCCTATAGCAACAGTTAGGGCCATCAACTCTTCTATCACCCGGAGTTGGTCGGTTTGTGTGTGTTTGGTTTTCGTTTGCCATGGTCGATTCGTGGGTGTACGTTTGAATCTATGGAACGAGGATGGATTTACAATTACCTAAAATTTGGTGCTTTGGCCTTCGGCCTTTCTCTTATCTTAACTATATATCTATTATCACGGGAAAACATTTTGGCGTGTAAAAACAATTCACGGGCCATGGATTGTTTAAGTTTAATAAGTGCTTTACTCTATACGTATTATGGGTGCGTGTGTTAGTCCCTCACTGGTCTTTAGGACTAACCCTCGTTTGTGTTTTCTTTCCCTTCTTCTTTTGAGTTTTCAGGTAACTTGGAGTCGAGCTAGGCTGCAAGTTATCTTTGTGTCTTACTTGTAGTGTAGCTCGAGTTGCACGGATTCATAGTGGTTTACTTTTGTACTTTAAAACTTATGAATTTTGTAATTTGGAAGATTTGAACACTTGAATATTATTTTGGCCTTGGATGGGCAATTGTACATTTCTACATATTATGTTATGCTAGTTGAAGGATTTTATGAATACCTGATCTTGGGAATTTATATGTTGGCTTTGTTTATCGCTTACGCGCCTTTATTTTGATTCACACTCTGATTGAAGGTCTAGACTGCCTGGCTTAGGAGTGAGTTTTGGTTGTCTCCCGTTCTCTATTGTTTGATGCGTGTGCGGATTCCCTATTTCGTTATACGTGTTGGACTCTAGTGCGGGGGATGTGGTGCCTCAGGTGCAGGGTGCTACACAGTGGTATATTTATGTTCCTATGGACTTTGAGGTGGGGCGTCTAGAGTACGATGGACTGGGAACATTCTAGGTCGCCGGCGCCGCACTTCAACCTGGGATTTCTCGATTGGCGGATAATTGAGCCACAGTTGATCGAGCTGGATAACTCCGACCTAGCTGGTCGGAGACACGTACACGTGGTTTGCTTACATACGTACCATGCAATTAATGCAATTGGCGGGAAACTCTAGGGTTTTGCCGCTGTCAGAGTAATTATGGTGTTTTTTAAATTTAGTGTGCACTGGGCACGATTCCAAGTGGTCATTAACTCAGCCGTTTCTGCACCTTTTTTCTTTATTTGCAGGATTTCGCTATTCGGTAGGAAAAATCTTTGGTCGGACATACCCTGAAACTTTAAGTCAAATCCATTTTTGGATCACTTTTTTCAGGGTTAATCTGACCTTCTTTCCTATACATTTCTTAGGGCTTTTGGGTATGCCACCCTCTTCAAGATGTCGGCTGATTTCTAAAGATAAATTCTCTCATTGAAAGGAAAGCGAGTCCTTCACTCAAGGAAAGCGAGCCATTCAACGGGATTCAAAATGCCAAGGCTCGAGGACCTCTGGGACATGGAACAGTACTTTAAGGCTGGTCATGCCCCTTTTGACGACCAAGTCACAATGGCAACAATGTATCTCTCTGGGGATGCGAAGAATATTTTAAACTACTCTCGAACCATCACACGGATTTCGTTGGAGTGGCAGATCCCAAGCAAGTAACGGCTACAGGTTTAGAATGTGGAGGGCCACGATTAAAGAGGTTTTCACTTGAAACCGCCACTATAAGGTGCTTAGAGAGAAGGATTTCGGTATACAAAGCTCATACCCCCCATTTCAAAGTGAATCAAAACCTTTTAAGGTACATTTTTCCTCACCCTAAGAACTTCTTACTATCTTCTTCTTTCTTTCCTTTTCCATCCATATATAGCCCACACGAAACGTACCAATAGACCACCCCTGTACCTATATGAACCCCGGGACCAAAGGGGGTACTTTGAGAGGGAAGCGGAGGTGACTGGGGTTGGGGAACACGGTCAAGGAAAGAGTGAGCCCAACCCGTCGGAGGAGGGCCAGGAAGAGGCCTCAGGGAGTGGCCGTGTTCGATGATGAAGAGATGGTGGAGGCGCTCGTGGACGAGATTGAGGAAATATCGGCAGGGAGTTGGTCAGATCCGAGACTGGGGAGCCCTAAAAGAAGAAGAGGAGAGGTCAGAGGAAGAAAAAAGCCCAGAAAACCATGAAATTCTACCCCCGGTTCCGAGCTGACGTGGATGAGGCAGAGACATAAACGGCGGAACATCGACTGAGCGGTTGGGGAAAATCAGAGCGGGAGTGCGAAGTGATAATCCCGTTAGCTAACGATCACATGGGAGCCCCACCTAGAGTGAGCCGCTCGTCGATCCAGAGGATGTTACACCGCCCGCGCCCAAGAAGAAGGATAACTATCTACGGGAAAAGGGAATGACCGCGGTGCTGGAGACCCTAGGTCGGATTCAGAGCCCAGTCGACCTAAACCTCGACATTGTACCCAAGGGTTGTCGCACGAACAAGAGAAAGGCTGCTGAGACAGCAAAAGACGCCGCTCCAAAGAAAGTTCAGAGGGGCGAAGGGCTAGCTCAACCATCGACCACAAACCAAGCAGTCGTGGCTCAAAAGGAGAAGCTCAAGGTCCCCTTCTATCGAGCAGCCACTTCCACCGGATACAAGATATTACCCGATGTTCGAAGGCCCCAAGAACCCATATAACCTTCCTAAGCTGAGAGATGAGGGGTCAGAGAGGAGGATTGCGGCCGACGAGGTCAACACTGAAGCCCTTGCGGCCATATACCACTCCTTGCAAACTTCGGCCGACCACAAGAAGTTAGCAAAAGAGGATGATACCGTCTTAGCCTACAACATCGCGGTCCATCTCACAGTGGTAGTCGATCTAAACTCAGTTCTTTGGCCTTTTCCCCTCTCTCAGTGTTAACTCGATTTTCTCATTTTTGTAGGCAATTGTTCGGTCGTTCCACCATGCTAAATGCTCAGAGTTGAAGTTGAAGGCTTGGAGTCAGCTGCTAGCCAAGCATGGGGGGGTTTAGATGCCAAGAGTTGGCAAAAGGAGTGCACGCGGCTCAAGAAGTCAATGGAGGAATCCCAGACGACATACTTTGAGAACTTGGAGAAGTTGAACCAGCAGCTTCAGGTATCGACCGTGGAGAAGTCAAACTTGGAGACTGAGCTGGCCAGGCTGATGGCGGAGAAGGAGAAGCTAGAGGTAGAGCAGGCTTCTATGCGCAGCCTGCTCGATAATAAGGAGAAATAGGAGGAGGCTGCGTGTAAGGCGCGAATAAGGTTGGATGAAGGGAAGGCCTGGCCAAGGGCCATGATCGTTCTAGCACCTTAACAAGTTAGTACTGAAGATCAGGAATAATCGTTCTAGCACCTTAACAAGTTAGTACTGCAGATCAGGAACCAAGCCATCTAGTTCTTGAATTCGGACATGTTTGAGACGGTCTCAGGGATTCTTGCAGTCAACTATATAGACTTCGGATTCTATAAGTGCTTGTTCCAAGTGCATCACTACCATCCCATCCCCCGCGACATCCTACTGAATTAGGACAAGATAGGGATGGGTACTCCGTACGTTTCGGGTGTGCTCCCCGACCAATTTTGCGAGCCAGTGAGGGATCTTGAAGCGGCCATCGCCAAAGATAAGGAGCAGGTCGAGAAAGATGCGGAGTTCGTGGTCGTGGTTACCGAAAGCGTCGAAGAGGAGGAAGAAGAGCCGGATTGGATGAAGGTTTAATACGGTTGGGCTGTTGCGTGGGCGGACCAAAACGCTGACGGGAAAGAGCCTCAATTGGATGATGTGGAGATCCCTTCGTGAGTGGACCTTCAGCGGTCGAGGCAGGAGTTGCTGGAAGCTTTCCGGGCTGAGGGCAGCCGGGCCGAAGTCCAGGGTCAAGTGGTACCCAAGTCTATCCTTGCCATACTACTGGAGTCGCTTCCTTCGAATTCTTCCGACGCTAACGAGGAAATTCCTCAAGGAGTAACTCAGAACGCCACTAGCCCACTCCGAGCGCAGAGTTGCAGGGAAATTTAATTGAGGAGCCTCCTGCTGCCATTGAAGATGAAGAGCCAGCTTCCTGATTTTGCAATTCTTGATGTTTAGCTATGTCGAGGGGTTGGACCCTCAGGAAATGTAACCATTCTGGGCAAGGGCTAGCTTTATTAATGAATTTTGATGGTTTCCCTTATTTTTGATATTTCAACATCTCGTGGCTCGAGATTGACCTAAAATTTTTGGTCGTATTGTACTTTTTAAGCTGAATTAACTAAGTGTAATGACACTTGGATTAACCGTTTGAAGGAATCTCATTACACAATTTTAGGTGTAAAGAACGTATAATTCCTACCGGACTAACAGAGGTGTAAAATTCAAATTAACTGAAATCAAGATGGACCCAGGTTGACTGAAGATTGCATTTATTGATTCTTGTTCCAAAACAGTGTTTTACATTATAAAGATTAACTTTGAAGGTAGAATTTCTTGAGGTTGTAGGCATTCCAGGATGTAGGAATAGGGTTCCCATCCATATCTTCTAGGTGGTAGGCCTTGTTGCAGCCTATCTCAGAGATGCGGTAGGGTCCCTCCCAAATGGGATGTAGCTTGCCAACATGCTTAGTGACTTCAACCTTCTTAAGTACCAGGTCGCCAATTTGGAAAGCCCTAGGTCGGACTCCCTTGTTATAACTTTTGGCGACGCTGCCTTATACTGTTGTTGTCGTCGGTATCCTTTCTAGCAAAGGTCTTCAATCATGTTTAGCTTGTGGGCACGGTCGGCTGCATTTCTCGCCAGCTGGTAGTTGGCGACCCGAATGGTCTGATGCAGCAGTTTAGCCGGGACCATCGCTTTCGAGCCATACACCATGGAGAATGGGATCAATCCGGTGGCGGTTCTTGGTGTGGTTCGATATGCCGGTAGGACCCGATCAAGTTCCCGACCCAGGTGCTTTTCTTAGCTTCCAAGCACTTCTACAAGTTCTGAATGATTATCCGATTTGTGACCTCGACCTGGTCGTTTGCTTAGGGGTGCCTTACTGAAGTGAATCTCTGGCTGATGCCCATGTCCGAGCAATATGATCTCATCCTAGCGCTTTGGAATTAAGTTTTATTATCCCAAATGAGGATTCTAGGTACGATCTGCAAATGATGTTGTGCCAAAGGAAAACCTGGATAACCTTGTCGGTGATTTTTGCCGCGGGCTAGGCTTCAACCCACTTGGAAAAGTATTCAACTACAACTATCAAATATCGTCTCTGCCCGATCGCCAGTGGGAGTGGACCCACTATATCAATTCCCTACTGGTCAAAGGTCCAGGAAATATCGACCGGTATCATCTCTGTCAGGTGTTGATGTGGGATGTTGGCGTGCATTTGGTAGTTAAGACACTTGCGGGCCTATTCCTTGGCATCTTCATTGAGCGTGGGCAGTAAAACCCGCTTGTTAAGACTTTATTTTTCAGGGATCAATCGTCCACGTTGTTGCCAAATTGACTACTGTGGATCTCTTCCAGAACATCTAAAGCTTGTGAGGGGCGGAGGCACCTCTTCATTGGTCCTGTGAAGGCTCTCTTGAATAGTATGCCCTTGGAATCTAGTGAGTAGCTTGTTGTTTTGTATCGGAGGCACCTTGCCACGTTTCTATCCATAGGCAGAGTCCCATCTCTAAGGTATATGATGTACTAATCGAGCCAGTACGACTCTGCTGAGTCGATGGAGCATATCATTTCGACCTCTCTATTGATCACTCGCCCTTTGCTCAAAAGATAAGTGATATTCTGGTCCTTGGTACCTCCATCCCGTTGGCGAATTTTGATGAAGCATCGGAACGTGTGTTTTTCTCTCTAGGGACTTGCTATAGTTTAAACTCTTTAAACTTTGAGGCTAGAGATTTGATCTGAGCTAGATACTTGATCATAGTATCCTCACGTGCCTCATAGGAGCCATCCATTTGGCTTTCGACGAGCTGAGAGTCTGTTGTTACTACAAGTCTCTTTATTCTGTGCTCCTTTGCCACTTTAAGGCCTACAATCAATGCCTCATATTCTGTTTCATTGTTGGTGCTAGAAAGTAGAGAGAGATGGCGAAATCAAGCTCTTGGCCTTCAGTGCTTATCAGGGATATCCCCACTCCACCCCCTGAGAGGTTGAGGAGCCATCGACCAACATGGTCCATAGCCCCGAGCGAGCTGTTTGTTTGGTCAGATCATCCTTCTCAATTAGAAAATTCGCCAAGATCTGGGCTTGGTAGGTTGCTCTGGGTTGATAGCTGATATCGAATTGTCCAATTTCGATGGCCCACTTGGCGATATGTCCCGCTGCGTCTGGCTTGACGAGTACCGTACGTAGCCCTTGGTCGGTGAGGACCACTATAGAGTGGGCTTGGAAGTAGGGCCTTAATCTTCTTGAGGTGTGCACCAAGGCGAGGGCGAATTTTTCAATTTCTAGGTAATAGGCCTTCGATCCATGCAGAATCTTACTGACGTAGTATACAGGCATTCGCTTCCGGTCACGGAGGCCTACTAACACGGAGCTGACTGCTTCTTCTGTAATTGGGAGATACAAGTCAAGGTTTCTCCTACAACAGGTTTAGCTAGAAGGGGAGGGGAGGCAAGATATTCTTGGAGTTTTTCAAAAGCTTCATCACATTCATCAGTTCATTCGAACTTCTTGATGTTACGGAGAATCTTAAAGAAAAGAAGATTTTTCTTAGAGGAGCGAGAGATAAACTTGTTCAGAGAGATAATCCGACCTACCAGGCGTTGGACTCTCGAATGGTGTGTGGTGTATTGATGCTATTGATTGCTAGGATCTTCTTTGGGTTTACTTTTATCCCCCTTTGGCTGACGATGTATTCGAGGAACTTGCCTCCCTCCACACCGAATGAGCACTTGTCAGGATTCAGCTTCATCCGGTATCTATGAAGTAGGTCGAACGTCTGACCAAGATCGCTTAAATGCTTTTCTCTCGCTTTTGACTATCATGTCGTCGATGTAGACCTCCATATTTTTTTCTAATTCGTCCTTGAAGACCTTGTTTACCAGTCCCTGGTAGGTGGCGCCCGCATTTTTCAACCCAAATAGCATTACTTCAAAACAGTAAATGTCTTTGATCAAGATGAATGCAGTCTTCTTCTTGTCTTCCTGAGCCATAAAGATTTGGAAATAGCCCTGACAGGCATCCATCATGCATAGGAGCTTGCAACCTGCTGTAGAGTCAACTAGTTAGTCAATTCTGGGTAGAGGATAGAGGTCCTTTGGGCAGGCTTTGTTTAAATATGTGAAATCCTAGCACATTCGCCATTTGCCACCTATTTTTGCAACCAACACGATGTTACACAACCAGTCAACGTACTTGGCTGGGGTTATGTACCCTATATCCAACAACTCGTTGACCTTTTGCTCGATGATCTCATTGCGGGGGTCGCTTTGGGTTCAGAGCCGCTGCTTGATCGTCGGAAGCTTGGGTCGACGCCGTCCAAATCTAAAGACGTCCAACCAAAAATATCTGCATTTTTGCACAGGAATTGGATGAGCATGCACTGCTGCTTTCCCTTCAGGTTTGCCCCGATGTTGGTCATCTTCTCTTCGTCTCCAGGTACTAATTGGATGGGGACAATGGCTCTGGAGGCGGCAATCTTGCCGTCATCGAGTTTTCTTTTCTTTCTTGTGATGTTGGAGGTCATTTGTTTGGAGCACATTTTTGCGGTGGGAACATCTGGGTCGGCGAGTTCTATGTCCAGAAAGTCATCGACGTTGAGGAGGGGAACGACGGTCTTGTTGGGGAGTTTTACTTTTTCCATGGAGATAAAATAACACTCTCAAGATTCAGGGATGTTGCATCTGAGTTCCCCTATCCCATGCGGTGTTGGCAATTTGATGATTTGGTGCTATATTGAGATCACAGCTCTAAAGGCGATAAGCGCCGGCCGACCGAAGATGACGTTGTACGCCGATGGGCCTTAAACCACCAGGAATTCTATCAACTGCGTCGCTCATTCGGGCAATTTGCCTATGGAAGTTACGAGTTTGACTCTTCAAATACACCTCCGACCCACCGAAACCTGTTAGAAGAGTTTTGATTAGTTCATAGTCCAGTTTATCATGTATGTTCATCTTTTGCAAAGTCGAGTCAAAGATAATGTTGGTTGAGCTTCGACTATCAACGAGGGTTTTGTGAATGGCACAGTTGGCTGCATCAAGGATGACTACTGTGACACCCCGACTTTTCGCACGTATAGGTTCGTACCACGTGTACGTTTAAATATCGTTTTGCATTTATTTTCATACTTAATTGATGCATTTCATCCCTATTTTCATTCTTATTGAACAGTTTGATCAATTTGAACTATATGATTATTTGGCTTATATGTTAATCACGTAATTGGTATTTTCATGTTTTGATTTCTCGAGCATGCTTAATATGAATTATATGCTTCTTGGATTTTTTTGAATGTTTTAAACTTATTTTGGGCCTTAGTGTAATTATTTTTGGACTCAATTGCCACTTTTTGAATATTTTGGGGTGATTTGGTAATTATGACCTTTTGAGTCCTTAGGTCATTTCTTGAGTTAGGGAACTCGAATCCAAGATCTGACACCATTGTTGAGTTTGATTCGATGAATGAGACATGATGAGATTAACCACGTATTTTTCTAACTTGGTTTCGATCCCTAAATCGAGTCACGTACGCATTTACATACCTAAACCCTACTGTGGGACCCTTAGTCACATTTTGGAGACTTTCTTTCCCCTTTTCTTCAAACTTTCAGATTCTCTCTCCCTTCCCCTTCATTTCTCATGTAGTAACAAGGCCAAGAGAAGAAGAAAGAAGCCCCAAACCTTCAAGACTCCATTTTTGCTCCCAAGCCCAAGCTCAAGACCCCTTTTTCTTGCATTTCTTTGCTTGGTAAGTATGTATTTATGATCTTTGTGCTATGTGACTGATAATATGTGTTCATTTCATGGTGGGATTGTTGGGTTTGATCTATGGCTTAAGTATGAAGGGTTTTGGGCAGCATGCATCTCTATGGCTCTTGATGCATTTATATGAATATTTGGAATGTATTGAATGCTATTCCTTGGTTATTGATTGAATCCTTGGCATGATAATTGAGTTGGGAAGATGAAGCACTTATGGCTGTGGTGGGTTTTGGGGAACATGCTTGAATCCTAGGTTTTTGGTTTCCATTGTTGATGATATGTGTATATATGAAGTTATGAAGCATGAGTGTTGAGTTTTGGCTTGGAGAATTG
>JBBMKE010433877.1:0-10218 GCA_037834125.1 Lippia alba
AATACTCATAACTTGCTTTAATTTTAGTTTTATTAATCCAAAAAATATTTACAATATAATTGGATTTTCAGGGCATTTATCCCAACAAAAGGTTCAAAGAATCATGTTCTTGGCACATTAACACATAAACACACATCATACTTTCATAATTCATCAAATACCAACTAAGAGGATGAAGGGGATTGGGCATTCAAGGTATAAAACCACTCCAAATCATCAATCATGCCTGGAAACAACCATATAATGCATATGAAGCACAATTCCATTATCATATCTCACATTCATGCAATCCTCTACTCAATCCCTTCATCAAGCATATAGACAAGGATGTCTCCTATCCAATTCTATCCAAGAAATGCACATATACTTCAAGTAATAGCATCAAGATCATCCGAAGGTGCATATGAGAGCAAGAAGGAGCATAAAAGTGTATAATCACCAAAATCACTCAAAACCTTTAAGATGCATTAATGACAACTATCAACCTAGCCAACTACCATGCAATAAATACATCTAGGATCATATATTAACATTCAAGGATCAAGATAGATGTAAGAAAATCCATCAAAACTCATGCTACAACAAGAATCCAAATTTGGGCTCCAAACCCTCACTATTCATATATATTCCAATCATGCAATCCCACAGAAGATGCTTGCTCTAGCTATCATGAAAGATGCATATGAATGCAAGGGATTCAAATATGGGTTCACCTTGTGAAGTTATGCAAGAAAGAGTGGTGACCTTGAGCTTGAGCTTGCCAACAATTGAGGAAATGGGGTTTGCTTCTTCTTCTTCCTTTCTTTCTTTCTCTTGGAATGAAAAGTGTAAAGTGTGGGAGTGAGTGTGTGTGAGGCGCTGGTTGGTATGGGAGAGAAAGGAGAGAGTGGCCAAGTGGCCTCGGAGCCTTAGGTGTGTTCTTAGGTCCGAAGAATAGGTACGCGTACGTTGAGACTTAATTTTGGTCATTTTTGGGCGTAATTGGCTCGGTTCGGTCGTATGAATGCAACATAAATTCAAATAAAATTCCAACACTTATGCCATAAATTTAAATATGCACTTAGGTCATATAATCAATTTCCAAATTCATCACACGAAGAAACGAGCACGCGATCAATCAATTCAAACACACATAATTCATTCGATCAATTATTCCAATTAATTCATATAGTCACATAATTCATATTGTTCACGTTGTCACATATTTCAAGTATTATCAAATAATTCACATAGATACATAATTAAATGAAATTAAATTATGAAAATAATACCGCACACGGTGTACCTGTATGATCGAACGAACGGGGCGTCACAACCTCTCCCCCTTAAAGAGAATCCGTCCTTGGATTCATTGCCTGTCCGAAAACAACTCTGGGTAGAAGTTCCTCATCTTATCCTCCGTCTCCCATGTCATCTCTTCCGTATCATCACTTCACCAAAGGACTTTGACTAGTGGGATACGCCGATTTCTTAACTCTTGGAATTTCCGATCCAATATCCTTATCGGCTTCTGAACGAAGGTGAGGTTTGGTTCCAAGTCAATCTCCTCCATTCTTTCAACCGGTAACACCTCTGATTTATCTCGGTAGTATTTTTTGAGCTGCAAGACATGGAAAACGTTGTGTATTCCGGTCATATTCGGCGGTAGATCCAAGCGGTAAGCTGTTTCCCCGATTCTCTCCTAAATCTCAAATGGTCCTAGATATCTCGGGTTTAATTTCCCTCCATTTCCAATCCTTGTGAACCCTTTCCTCGGAGATGCTTTCAAAAATATTCTATCGCCGACCTCAAGCTGGATAACCTTCCTCCGACGTTTAGCATAAGTCTTCTGGGGATCTTGGGCTGCTTTTATCCTTTGCTGGATAATCTGAATCTTATCTATCGCCTTCTGAACGGCCTTAGAGGGCTTGTCCTCATCCTCGCCTCTCTTTACACTCTCTTATTTCGTCCAATTCCATTTCTCTAAATCGAAAAACAGAGGAGAGCGGCACTTTCTTCCATAAAGAGCTTCGAATGATGCCATCTTAATCGACTCCTGATAATTGTTATTGTAAGCAAACTCGATTAGAGACAATTGTTCGTGCCACAAAGTAGAGAAATCCAGGGAACAAGCCCTTAACATATCTTCGAGGTATTTGATTAACCTTTCTGACTGACCATCCGTCTGGGGATGAAAAGTCGTACTGAATTGAAGTCTCGTGCCCAAAGCTGCCTGAAGTCCTCGCGAGATACTCAAAGTAAATCTCAGATCCCTGTCGGACACTATACTGACCGGTACTCCATGGAGTCTGACAATTTCATTGCCATAAAGCTTAGCAAGCTTCTCAACCTTATCCGTCATCCTGATGGCCAAAAAATTGCACTGATTTCGTTAACCTGTCAACTATTACCCAGATTTCGTCCTACCCACCCTTGACTCGCGGTAAACCCAAAAAGAAATCCATAGTCACCTACTGCCACATAGCTTCGGGTATCGGTAGTGGTTGCAATAGCCCGGATGGCTTCTGATGTTGTGCCTTAACTTGCTGACAAGTCAGACACTTCTGAACGTAGTTGATCACATCCCGCTTAAGTCCATTTCACCAAAAGTACTGCTTTAAGTCCTTATACATCTTATTACTGCTGGGGTGAATCGAATATGCTGACTTGTGTGCTTCGTCCAGAATAACCCATTTCAAACCCTCGGGTACCACTAACCTGTTCTTGAACCTGAATAGTCCCATTCACCAAATCCAAACGGACCTTCCGAATCTTCACTAGCCTTTCTGACCAATTTCTGTACCTAGGGATCCTGTCTCTGTCCTTCAAATATCTGATGCCTTAAATCCGATTGAATGGAAATTGTAGAGACTCGAGCTTTAATTTGGACTAGCTCCAACTCGCTTCTATATTCTCTTCCACTTTGACACTCGATAACTAGCCTTTCTGCTTAGTGCAGCCGTGACCACGTTGGCTTTGTCGGGATGGTATTTGATCACGCAATCATAATCCTCGAGCAATTCCATCCAACGCCTTTGTCTCTTGTTCAAATCCTTCTGCGAAAACAAGTACTGGAGACTCTTGTGGTCGGTAAAAATCTCGAAATGCACTCCATAGAGGTAGTGCCGCCACTTTCCTAAAGCAAAGATAACCGCAGCAAGTTTGAGATCATGAGTGGGGTAGTTCTGCTCATGCTTTTTCAGCTTTCCCGAGGCGTAGGCTATGACCCTTCTGTTCTGCATCAACACATAGCCTAGCCCTTCTTTCGAGGCATCCGTATACATTACATACCCTTCATCACCTTCTGGTAGAGCCAGAACTGATGCGGTAGTCAATCTCTCCTTTAGCACTTGAATACTCGCTTCGCACCTGTCGTCCCACTCAAATTTAGTCTCCTTCTTAGTCATCTGAGTTAACGGGGTAGCGATCTTTGAGAAATCCTTAACAAATCTTCGATAGTACCCCGTCAAACCCAAGAAAATTCAAACTTCTGAGGCATTCTTCAGAGGTTGCCACTTTAAGACTATCTCAATCTTAGACGGGTCCACTTCCAAACCCTCTTTTGAGACAATGTGGCCTAAGAACGTAATCCGGTCGATCCAAAATTCACCCTTACTGAATTTAGCATATAACCGGTGCTCCCTTAAAGTGTCTAAAACCAAACTTAGGTGTCTTGCGTGATCCTCGGGAGTCTTTGAGAAAACCAGAATATCATCGATGAATATGGCCACAAATTTATCCAAATACGGCCGAAAGACTCGGTGCATCATATCCATGAAAGCTGTTGGGGAATTAGTTAAGCCTAAAGGCATCACCAAAAACTCTAAATGCCCGTACTGGGTGTTAAATCCTATCTTTGGGATGTCTTCTTCCCGGATTTTCAACTGTTAGTACCCCTATCTTAAATCCAGTTCGAATAAACCCCTGAACCTTGTAGCAAATCGAATAGATCCTCAATGTGGGGTGAGGGATACTTGTTCTTCACGGTCATCCGGTTTAGCTCTCTATAATCTATGCACATCCTCAATGTCCCGTCCTTCTTCTTAACAAAGAGAACCGGTGTGCCCCACGGTGAAGAACTAGGGCGAATAAACTCGTTCTTAAGCAGCACTTCTAATTGAACCTTCAACTCCTTCAACTCTGCTGGTGCCATTCTGTAAGGGGTCTTAGAATAAGGCTTTGAGCCCGGATACAAATCAATTACGAATTCTGTTTCTCGATCAGGCGGCAAAGAACACAAACTTTTTGGGAAGACATCCGGATACTCCTTGACTACGACCACATCATCAAACTGAGCCTGATCCTTAGGCTTAATGAGAAGATATGCAACAAATCCGGTGGCTCCGTATCTCAATAAATCAAACGCCTCAGTATAGGACAGTAAGGGTATCGAATCCGACCCTTTTCCAATTACCAAATCCTCTCCCAACTTCACCTTCTTCTCAAAATAATCAACTACTGCCTGGTGCTTATAAAGCCAGTCCATCCCTAAAATAACTCTACACTTCTGCATTGGCATTACAATGAAGTCGGCTATGTACTCTTTCCCATCAATCGTCACCCCACAATCTTTCACAACCTCGTCCGTCTCCAAACTAGCCCCAAGTGGCGAACGCACCCAAAAATAAAAATTCGCACGCAAGACAAGTAAACACATAGAGGCACACAGAGCACGTGAAATAAAGGAATGCGTTGTACCCGGATCAAATAATGCATGTATGTTCGTGGAATGGATGCATATGGTACCTTCCACCATGCGTTGGGGTCCGGCTCTATGTCCTGCTCCTCGCCCTCGAGGGCATAAGCTCGGGCCTGCACGAGTGGCCTCTGAACTCCAGGCTGGTATCCCAAATTCCTTTCGGGGCAAGTAGAAGCCATATGGTCGCCCTTTCCACATATCAAGCACAAGCCCAGTCGTTTGCGGCACGTGTTATAGGTGTGAGTGAGGCCACCACAATGCATGCAGGGAGTCTTGTCTTTCTGATCCATGACATTCTTAGGGTTTCGCGATGCTCGAGGTGCTTGCGGTGCTGGTCCTCCTTGTCGAGGTTTCTTGTATGGCCCTTTTTTAAGAGGAGTTGCGGTGTTCGCGGGCCTCTTCCCGGGATTGAATCCCAAACTTGATCCTGAGCCTTGCCGATAAGAAAACCTCCTTGCATTTACCTCGTCCTCAACCTTCAAGGCCTTAGAAATGGCCTTCGCCCATGTGCTCATGTTGGAGGCCTCGAGAGATTGTTGTATGTCCGGCCTTAATCCATTCATGAACTGCACCGCCTTATGAGCATCATCATTGGCAATGTTCGGAGCATAGGCAATGAGTCTCTCAAATTCTGCAATATACTCAGCCACCGTTATGCTCCCTTGCTTTAGGTTCATGAACTCGTTAAGCCTTTTGGTACGTGAGGCAGGCGGGATGAACTTACTTTTGAATTCCCTCTCAAATACCTCCCACGTGATCTCCTCTCCCGCGGCTTCGAGAACTATCCTCTTTGCTTCCCACCATGTGTATGCTTCCCCTTATATAAGTGTGAGAGTACATTGAGCCTTCTCCCGGGTGTCACACGGAATCAATTCCCAAATCCGCCCGACTTTCTTCAACTACATTTCTGCTTGCATGTCATTGCCCTTAAAGAATCTCGAAGGGCGCTGGTTTTGGAATTCCCGTAATATGGTAGTAATGGGAGTCTCTTGTCGCAGCGGTGGTGGTGGAGGTGCCGGTGGTGCCGGAGGCATAAAATTCCTCAACCTTTGCTCCATGATATTAATTACCGAGTTTACAAAAGCATCGACCGGTGGTGGTTGTTGTTGTGGTGGTGGTGTAGGAGACCTATAACGGCGACGTCGGTTTGGAGACCTATCACGATGTCTATGAGGTGGCATCCTGAAAAGACAAACACTGGAAAATGCGTAGATTTTAGTTCATGCATGTCGATGCCAATAATTCACTCAATATCCAACAATTAAGGCACATAAACACATAAGAGGTGCAAAATGCAACACGTTGACACTTAGTCCCTAAGCCGAACGACCTAGACAGACCCACACGACTCGAAAGCCCGCATTTTACAACCCGTGGCTCTGATACCACTCAAGGGATGTAACACCTGGTGTGGGATATCACATCCCTCGCATCGAGACCCGACCAGCATATGAAACGGACAAATCCGTACACGAGCTAGATCCTAAAGAACGAGGACATACACACACTCTAAGCTAGACGGGCTAACCCTTGAACCAAGCAAACATACAACAGAGCTAGAAAAATGATAAAAGTGGAAGCATAACATCAAATATATACATTCATTCACAAATGAGCCACGGGCTCAACGAAAATTATAACATTCACATAGCATGGCCTTCGCAACCTCAAGTGCAGAAAGTAAGCGCCATAGGCGTACAAAATGTAAATATAAAAGTAGCAAGTACATATGAGTGAACAAGGGAATGCTAAATACAAGTGCAAGACCTACAAGAGTTGTACTCCAGCCTAGCAAACCCTAAAACCTCCACAAACCTGAAAACAAACTGGGTTCAGTCTAAAAGAGACTGGTGGGTATAAAAACGGGGCTTACAATATACATATAAAGCGATAAATAGACATACACATGCATAATATAATCCCGTGTGAGGTTTTTGAACCAATTTCCCAAGTGGGTAAAGAATCAACACAAGGGATTATATCCTTCGTTCATTCATTTGATTAAAAGTCCGGCGAGGGGGCGTGCACAACTTTCCTTCTGCCACCTCGTGTAATTTCATTATCAATCATTCATATCATACGTTCATACATACTTTCATTAAGTGCTCATTCATTCATACATTACGTTTGGGCAATCCGTGGATCGGCCTTCCTGCACGTTCCTCCTTCTCCGGGTGGTGGACGGGTTTGCAAGACCCGCCACCCAATCATTGACCTAGAGGGGTACATGAATCCCCTAAAGGTGTCGACACCCCCATCCCTCGCTATCTCCAATGAGTTAGGGTTGCGTCGCTAGTTGGTGGAACTAGTGTGAGGGATCCCCATCGGCCCTTGCCTCCCCGGTTAGCCACCCACACTAAGTCCCGGGCCCCATTCAGTGCATACAATCATTCTCGCCAAAACTCGGTAAGGTTTAAAGAAATAAGGCTTTACATTCGCCAACATTTACTTGATAAAAATGACTCTATATACATATATCATTTTGGCTCAAAGCTTTTCACATAAGGTTACAATAGGGTCGTTAACTAGTAGTAGAGAAATCCACTTTAGCCAAAAAGAGCAATAAAAGAGTCTCAAGGTGCGGCCTCGTCTCCAACCAAACCCGGATATGTGCAAACAAGTGAAAAGAGACATATGAGACCACGTAAAGACGCTCGATAATGAAATGTATAAGTCATGATATGCACATGATGATATACAATGCAAGAAAGGAGTTCATGTGCACAATAAATGCATTCACAGCCACATATTCGATCATTTCCTTCATTCATTCGGTCATTCGAGTCATAAACGTGCATATAACATTAAAACCATAATAAAACGGGCATAAATCCCACATAAATAACAATTATAATATTACACATGTATGCATATTAAAATTAAAACAAATATGTATGCAAAACACAATACCATTATATGCAACAAGAAGCAAATTCATGCATGCGAATTCAAACAATTTTCAAAGAGAAAGATTTTGCCCGGCCCGGGTAATTTTGTGAAGAAAATTATCCTAGTCGGGTAAATGTAAAAAAAGATGCAGGGAGTTTGCCCGAGCCCGGGTAATTTTCTTCACAAAATTACCCTGGCCTGGTAAAACGAAAAATCGATGCAGAAGCTTAAAATGAGGTTGCCCAGCCTGGGTAATTTTCTTCACAAAATTACCCTGGCCGGGTAAAACGAAAAATCGATGCAGAAGCTTAAAATGAGGTTGCCCGGCCCGGGTAATTTTCTTCACAAAATTACCCTGGCCGGGTAAGACAAATCTGAAGCAAAACAGGGGAAAATAACAAGATTAATCGGCCAAAATGAGTTCCAATCATGCTTAAACATTCAAATGATCACATGTAAGGGTCACAAAGGTACATATAAGGCAAATTGGCACAATTGCATGCATAAAGGTCCAAAGAATCATGTTCTTGGCACATTAATACATAAACACACATCGTACTTTCATAATTCGTCAAATACCAACTAAGAGAATGAAGGGGATTGGGCATTCAAGGTATAAAACCACTCCAAGTCATCAATCATGCTAGGAAACAACCATATAATGCATATGAAGCACAATTCCATCATCATATCTGACATTCATGCAATCCTCTACTCAATCCCTTAATCAAGCATATAGGCAAGGATGTCTCCTATCCAATTCTAGCCAAGAAATGCACATATACTTCAAGTAATAGCATCAAGATCATCCAAAGGTGCATATGAGAGCAAGAAGGAGCATAGAAGTGTATGCTCACCAAAATCACTCAAAACCTTGAGGATGCATTAATGGCAACTATCAACCTAGCCAACTACCATGCAATAAATACATCTAGGATCATATATTAACATTTAAGGATCAAGATAGATGCAAGGAAATCCATCAAAACTCATGCCACAACAAGAATCCAAATTTGGGCTCTAAACCCTCACTATTCATATATATTCCCAATCATGTAATCCCATGGAAGATGCTTGCTCTAGCTATCATGAAAGATGCATATGAATGCAAGAAAGAGTGGTGATCTTGAGCTTGAGCTTGCCAACATGGAGGAAATGGGGTTTGCTTTTTCTTCTCCTTTCTTTCTTTCTCTTGGAATGAAAAGTGTAAAGTGTGGGAGTGAGTGTGTGTGAGGGTGCCGGCTGGTATGGGAGAGAAAGGAGAGAGTGGCCAAGTTGTAGCACCCCAAACAAAAGGCGCCACATCCCCCTCACTAGGACCTGACACGTGTACGAAATGAAAAGTCCGCACACGTACCAAGTCAAAGCGAATGGGTGACAAACAAAAACCCAAACCTAGGATAGGCAGTATGTAGACCCTGTACAGTGAAATATGAAAAACCAAGATGCGAAAGCGAGACAAAATATGGGAAAACAAAAACTAGCAAGTTCTAAGCATTGTAACACGTCAAACCATACAATCCCATGCTCACATTCAATGGCCACAGGCCGGCGAGAAATAAACATACGTTCACATGTAGATTTGGGCTCCTCAGGCCTATTTTAAACATACAGACGAATTGTGAGAACAACATTTAATACATTCGAGAAATTCGACACGGCCACTGACTAAACCTAACTTAATTAACTTACAACTTAAAGAATGTAAAGGAAGTAATACAATTTAGAATTTAAAGGACATAACAGACTCTTAGACAAGATAAAAGACTCGACCCGAGACCGCCTAGCTCGAACCAAAACCTACACCTGAAACTGAAGGGGGGAAAAAAAGAGAGATCAGTCCAAACAACTTGACTGAGTGAGGGGGCTTAACTGACTAACACTATACATAATAGGGAGCAGAGCATGTATCAAAAGAAAGATTATGAACCGGGATTAGGGTTTTGCATACCAAAACCATTTTAAAACAAAACTTATTTGTACCTATACTTATTCTTAACAAATCAAACGTAAACTTAAGCTTAAGAAAAGATCCTATCTCGTTTCATAATCAACGTAACTTAACATAACGTAACTTATACCCAGCGAGTACGGGTTTCCACAACTCCTCTAATAACATAAAACGTAAATCTTAAATCTTAAATCAATCCCCAACACAACCATGGCGGAATCAAACCTAATTCGCCCGTAACTTATGTATGGGGTTAGCGATCCCACCACGTGCTCGAAGCTCCACACCTCACCAACCTCCTGGTTCGCGCGTGTCACAACGAATTGGAAATCTTGTACAGGTTAACCCGATACCCCTTGGCATCCCGGGTGTCCCCTACACACAATTCCCGGGGCCCAACATACTTACCGTAATCGATCCCATATTTCAGGGCTTACCTTGCAACAGAACTTATCAGAACTTAACATAAAATGTACATACCTGATTGAGCATACCTTACCTTGCAACTAAGCATATGCTATAAACGTACCTCTCCGATCCAAAGCTGCCGCGAAGATACACAGTTTGGAGCATAGCCTCGTTGGAAAACATTTCAAGCTTACATACACTCGTACATATAGTTCAAAACGTTTAATCGGATGACAAATTCATAAACATAATATATAAACACATATCTATTATATAAATATAATAGAATATT
>JBBMKE010433887.1:0-21239 GCA_037834125.1 Lippia alba
TCATGAATGCCGATATGCCTTAATTGCGCCCGTGTGATCACTTTGCTTGAAATCATTGATGTTTGAACTTGGTTTTCGTTTCTTGAATGCCTTTAAATGCCTTGATATGATTTTGTATGAGTTTATGGCTTTATGAAGGTGTATGGAATGAGTTTGAAGTGTTCTTGCATTTTGGAAACTTGTTTTGGCCGAACTTGGTGTGAAAAATGGGTTTTGGGCCGTGTATGGTTTCCAATGGCCGTTGAAATTTTGGCTATGAAAACCAACGGCCGTTGATTTGGGCTGAACAGTACGAAGTTTCTGCCTTAAATCAACAGCCTTTGAAAATCAAGGCAAAGAAACCAACGACCGTTGATCCCTTCCAGTGCCCCTCGGCCATTTTCATGCGTTGTTTTCGTGTTTCTCTTCGCTCGTATGTGTTTTTCCCACCACTATCATGATCCCTATATATTTTTATGATTTGATAATTATGTGGGAATTATGATCCAATTTGATTTGATTTATGGAGATATGTGCTTATATGTACCCGAATGCTTGAAATGATGAGTGAACGATTGAACTTGTTGGTTTTTGAACCCTAATTGCTTAATGTGACCTATTTTATATACTTAATGAATTATGTGTTATGATTATTTTTGGAGAGTTATGCATTGATTTGGATTGATTTATGAAAGTTATGAAATTAAATGGATTCGAACGCATGGTTTATGAATGAATTGATTGAGTGTGAGCCTTTATGGGCATTTATTGTGCACATGAACATCTTCATGACATGATATTACTTTTTATGCATCTCATATTATATTCATTTCATTGCCGAGCATCATATGCGATCATATTGAGTCTCACGTCACTTTTCTTGCACAGATTCGGGTCCAGTGGAGACAAGACAACTTTGTGAGGCTTGGTTCTTTTGTTTTAACTTCAAGGTGGGTTTCTCTTCTATTAGATATGATGACCCGATATATAATCCCAATGTGCAAAGTTTTAAGCCAGAGTGTATATATATATATATATATATATATATAATCTTTTCTTCGAGTAAATAATTGCGAACGTTAAGCCCTTTTATTTATGACAACCTACCTTATGTTTTGGTGAATTGTATAAATGCACATTTATGATGTATGGGGCCCAGTGACTTAGTGTGTTTGGTGATCCGAGGAGGCATAGGGCCGACGGTGATCCTTGTATACTAGTCCCACGAAATTGCGGTGATACCGGACCCCGTCAGGAGGTTTGGCGTGGAATGGGAGCTGGGTGCCATTGGGGGATTCATGTACTCCAATTGGACTATGATTGGATTTCTCCGGCCGATCACCCGTGTATCACCCGGAGAAAGAGAAAACCGTGCGGAAAGACCGGTACACGGAATGCCCAAACGGATATTTATGATTTATGATTTTGGACAAATGAATGAATGTATGATCACTAATGAATTATGAATAACTATTTATGATTTATGATTTATGAATACACGAGGTGGAGGAAGGAGACTTAAGTTTTACGCCAGACTCACTTATGACCAAATGATTATTTATGAATTGAAATTGATTGTTATAATCCCGTTAGATGATCTTGTTTCTTGCCCACTTGGAAAATTCTCTTGAAAACCTCTTTTGGGATTATAGCTTGCATGTATGTGATTTAATTTCTGTCGTACTATATATTTATGCCCCCCATTTTTATACCCACCGATCTCCTATAGACTGAACTTGGACTTGTTTCAGTTGTTTTGTGTAGGTTTTGGGAGTGCTAGGTGGGAGTTCGAGTCTTGTGGTAGTGTCAAGTATTAGAGTCTAGCACTACTTTTACACACTCATATTTATTTCTGTATTTACCTCTTGGACGCCTGTGGCGCTTTACTTATTATTTTGAGGCTGTCAAGGCCGTGTTTTATGTATTGCATTGTTGTGGAGCCCGTGGTTCGGTTTGTTTTTATGATATGTACATTTATGCTTCCGCACTCTTGTTGGACTCTGATGCATGTGGTTAAGTGGTCCAAGGGTTAGTCCCGCCTAGCCTAGCGAGTGTGTGTTGTGTTCCCGTTCAGCTTGATTCGGATTCGGGCTTGGACTTTCATTTCATAACCGGGTTTGGGTCACGCACCGGGCATTACATCCTTAAGTAGTATTAGAGCTTTGGGTTGCAAAACCAGGCTCTAGTGTCTTGTTGAGTCAAGTTAGGTCGTTTGGCTTAGGAACAATTTGTCAATGTGATTGCATTTGCATCTCTTATGTGCTTAGGTGCTTATGTGCTTTAATTCTTAACTTGATTGAATTAATTGCACTTCCATGCATTAAACTAATGATACCACACATATTCAGTGTTTTATTTGAAAGGATGCCTCCGAGGAGAAATTATGATAGATCACCGGAACGGCATCGTCACCGTCATCACCGTACTCCCACACCGCAAGAACAACAAACACAACCGCCTCCAATGAACATGGGGAACTTCATGGATGCGGTTTATAATTATGTGGAGCAATGATGGGCTCAAGCACCACCACCGCCACCACAACAATCGGATGAACCACCTCTACAGAATAATTGGGATCCTCATGGGGTGCTTCTTAGTTATAACCCCCTCATTTTTTTGGGTCTACAGATATGTGATATCGGGAGGGTAGATGACTCGGATAGAGAGGATTTATAGCGTGCAATGATTTACCACACATGGAGAAAGCTTAATTTGTCATTTTTCAATTGGATGGCGATGCTTATGATTGGTGGGAGCGGACAAAGAAAATTTGGAAGTTGACGAGGAAGAGATCACTTTGGAGGTATTTAGAAGAGAATTTTGGGAATCATTTATATCCGAGGTTGTGAGGGAGCGTAAGGAGCAAGAATTTATGAACTTAAAATAAAAAGATCGAACCATGGCACAATATCTCACCATATTTAATTGGCTCGGGAAATATGCTTCTCACATTACCCGAGATGAGAAGAGAAAGGCTCAAAAGTTTATTGCGGGATTGAGGCAAGAGTTGAAACATAGATAAACCGGGCATAATTATGTCTTCTTTGCGGATACGGTACAACGAGCTTTGGAGCAAGAGGAAGAATTTAAGAAAAAGGATCTAATTGCTAAAGCATTTGTGAGCCAAGGATCAAGCTCGGATAAGAGGCCCATGGAACAAGTTATTCTACCACAAAAGGGTCCTTTCAAGAAGCCTAAAAATGGAGGACCGACTCCTTAAGCACCACCGACATTACCGGCTCTAAACGTGGATCATCGAGGTTTATCTCCATGCTCACATTGTAGGGGACCGACCCACACCTACAACAATTGCCGAAGAAGATTGGGTTTGTGCCTCATTTATGGAAAGGAGGATCACGTAGCGGATGCTTGCCCTCACAAGATATTGGGATTTCAAGCCGCGGCTCAAAGACCGAGAATCTAAGCACGCACTTATGCTCTTGAGAGCTGAGGAGCAAAATATTAAAATTGATCCCAACATCGTGGTGTAAGGTACCAATTGCATTCATATCACGGACATACATGCATTATTTAATTTGAATGTTTTGAGCTTTCTTTTATATTTTGTGAAATACGTGCTCCTATGTGCTTGCTGTTATATTTGTTGGTTCTTGTTACTTGGAGAAAGTCTTCCCACCTGGGGGAAGGCTTAAGTTTGGTCTGGATGTTCCGGATCGTGTGGTGAAGTTGGGTGGAAGAGAATTCTATGGACGTTATTAGAGTGTTGAGGTTGAAAGGGATTGTTAGAAGTGGATTGGTGTACAAGTATCGGACCATCGCCGACTATTTTGCGAAGGAAATTTGTCTAAGAAAAGAAGAGATTGTGGGTATAGGATCAAATTCGGTGCCGTTTTGTCTAATTTCAAAGCTCACAAGTTGGTAAAGATGGAGTTACCAGAATATTGTTCGTCCACAAAATAATTTCAAAAATCAAGCTAACTCAAAGATGTAGCCATGGTGAACGAAGACCTTAATGTCATTCCGGAGAATTTTGGGTGGCGACAGTATTTATGGTCGAATTACTCTCAGGTATCCAAATCATTTTCCAAGACTCCATATCATTTGATTCGGCCACATTCTTCTTCATCGTGGGGAGTATTGGTTTTCCTTGACAAGAAGGGTGATGAGACTTTCCGAATGAGCATAAATTATCAAGAATTGAAATGGATGATCGACAAGGCCGAGAACTTAGCTAAGAAATATTGTAATGGGATTGTGGGACTTATTGGAATTTGGTTGGTATAGTTTTGGATCGGGATCCAAGGTTTATGTCAAGGTTTTGGGCAAGAGTTTCAAAAGGAATTGGAATTAAAGGTTCATTCGAAATGCCGTCGTTCAAAGCTCTATGGACACAAGCGTAGGTTTCGATATTAACCAACTTTGAAGGTTGACATTGGAATAAACGAGATGAAGTGAAGAGAGTGGAGGATAAGGTGTTCTTAAAGACATTTCCAAGAAAGGAAAAAAAATTGTGAATATTGATGGAAGGAGGGAGTTGAACCCTCGGTGCTCGGGACCGTTTTAGGCAAATTCAAGCAATGTCACTTTGGAAATGGCCTATCACTTGAATTGATCTTTGAAGAGGACCAGGATTCATGACGCCATCCACATGAAGGTATTATCGAGATGAGTCCAAGGTTCTTTCTCGAGAAGAAGTGGAGAAGAATAGAGGCTAAGTCCAACCTCATCTTCGATTGGATGCCGACTAAGATTTGGATCGAAGAATTTCAAGAGTTGGAAGATCGGTGAAGTTCCATTAGTTAAGATTTCTTGGAGAAATGATGGAATAGAAGAGACAAAGTGGAAAGCGAGAAAATATAAGGAATAATCATCACGAGTTGTCTCCGGTCAAACAATGAATCCGAGAACGGATTCTTTTAAGGGGGAGAGGTTGTAACGCCCCGACTTTTCGATCGTACAGGTATGACGTATGTGTTTACCAACGTGCACAATTTAATTATTCTTAAATACATTTTATATTTAATTTTGTTTATTTAAATGTCATAATGTGAATTGTTTGGAATTCCTTGAATACTTGAACATATGTGATTACTTGAACTTCATGCCCTTAAATGAATTAATTGCTTTTCGTGCGTATTTGATCCAATTTCTATTTTTCGTGAAACTTGACTATGTCTAAGATTTATGTGTTATGAACTTGTGAATGTGCTCGTTTCATATTTTTGATTTTGTATGATGTGGTTTTGCATTTTTCATTTCATTAATGTGACCAAAATGGAGGCTAACGAGCAATTAGCGCACCTTTTGGTCCGGTCGACATATCTTGAGCTCAAAAATTCGGATTCGAATTTCGTCACCTCCGTTGAGCTCAAATCGACGATTTGGACTCAATGGGACTATCCTCATATTTTTTGAAAATTATTAAGACCTCCAAATTACTACCGAAACGAGCCCCTTATGCATTAAACGAACAAAATTGAACCAAAAGGGCCCGCGTACCAACTATACACACCTATACCCTAGGCCTAGCCCACTTGCATAACTCTCTCTCTCCCTCTCTCATCAGCCATCCCACCGACCCACACCCACTCTCCCTCACCAAAAATATCTTTTTTTCAAGAGAAAGAGAAGGAAGAAAGCTCTCACCTCCCACCTCCATTGTTGTGTCCTTCAAGCTCAAGAACCCCCATCTCTCTTGCATATCTCTTCAAGGTATTTGCATATTTGAAATCCTTGTGTTCTTGTGAATCTAATATGGTAAATATTGCAAGCATTCTCCATGGATTTTGCATGATTGGAAAATTGGGGGTAAAATGAGGGTTTTGGGGGAAATTGTAATTCTTGCATCTCTTTGACCCTTGATGGGATTTTCATGCTTCCTTGATGTTTCTTGAGGTGTATTTGTGATTATTTGAACTTATTTCACTTGGTGTTTTAATTTGGGAAGATTTGTCTTGAATGCTCTTGATGAGTTTGCATGAATGTGGAAATTCCTTGTGTTTCCCTTAACATCCTTGTGCTTATATGTATATATGATGATTCTTGGTGCTCATTTATGGTGTATATGTGAATCCCTTGGCTTGGTGGTTAATAGGGAAGGTTTTACCATTTATACATATGTTGGGTTTCAAGGGGAATGCATGAATATATGAATTGGTACTCAATTTGTGCAAGATATGTATTAGATAGATGGTTCCTAGCTTGAATAAGTGCTTTAGCTTGGTGTACGCCCTTGAAACCTTGATCCCCTTCTTCCCCCTACTTGTGTATAAGCAATATGTTAAAGTATGATTTATATTTATGAGTTTGAATGCTTGAAATGTGAATATATGAACCAATGTGCACTCATGAATGCCGATATGCCTTAATTGCGCCCGTGTGATCACTTTGCTTGAAATCATTGATGTTTGAACTTGGTTTTCATTTCTTGAATGCGTTTAAATGCCTTGATATGATTGTGTATGAGTTTATGGCTTTATGAAGCTGTATGGAATGAGTTTGAAGTGTTCTCAAAGAAATTATATATACAAATTTCTGATAGATAAAATTAAATTTTACCAATGAAGTGACAATAATGCGGGCTAGCTCAGCTGGTTGGTGTACCTCCATTTTATATGGAGGCTTGAGGGTTCAAATCCCCACAAGGTCTCGCATTTTGTTTGAAAATTTTGAAAAAAAAGGGATTTCCGGTTCACCGGGCTGTTAAACGGTCCGGGTCACTGAAATCGCCGGTTTTTTACCTTTTTTTCCGGTCCATTCTGGTTCGACCAGTCACTGGTTTTTAGGGAGTAACCGGACCGGATAGGATGCCGGTCCGGTCCGGGTTTCAAAACATAGTCTTTTCCTATCTCAATATTATTCAACGTATCAAAAATCATATTTTTCAACTTAATAAGAATGGTCATTTACGCAGGGAATGGTGGCGCGGAGACCTTTGGACTGCAAGAAACTTTAGGGCTGTTGTCGAGAACAAAAATCGAGCTAAGATCTCTATTGTTAAATGGATAAAGCCTAATCCAGGATGGCTAAAGCTAAACACTGACGGAGCCTCACGGGGAAACCCCGGCCAAGCAGGAATTGGTGGAATTTTACGAGACAGCAACGGTTCTGTGATTACGCATTCAGCAAGGGAATTGGCCAAGCGACAAACATGGAGGCAGAGATTAGTGCTGTGGCATTTGGTATTAAACGACAGTGAACAAAGGCTGTAGTAACCTTTGGATAGAAATGGATGCAGAAGCAGCCATAGCAATGATTAAGCGAGGGATGTCGGGTTCATGCAAAATACAAAAGAACATAACTGAGGTCCATAACCAAAGTAAAAAAATTAATGTTCAGATTACGCATATGTTTAGAGACGGTAATATGGCGGCAGATAATTTAGCCTCGAAAGGAGCACGGGATCAACTGGACTGGTTTTACCCAGACTCAATAATTCAGGGACAACTCAAAGCCATCATAAGAATGGAAAAATGGGGGATTGCTAATATTCGTACTCAGTTTTAATGCTGATAATTTTAACCATTTATGCAGGAACCTGGTGGCAGAGATTGGATGGTGAGGCGAGATTTCATCATCTGGAACAAAGCCCAAGGAAGAGATGGGTATTGATATTCTTGTAGGCTATCATTTTACCTTGGAACGAACAGCTAGGGGACGAGGCATGGAATGCGCGCCAAGATGATAACTCACGAATTGACGGTTTTGTACATATTGCCCGACGCCAACTTACCAATGGTATTCAAAGCCCTGAGGATGCTAACAACTGGAATGCGATCATTCGTTGCTCGATGCGGGTCACTTCGACGCACATCAACTTTGCCCGGAGGACTGGGCGCCTCAACATGAGGCCAACGAGTGATCCGATAGAATTGCTTAGTATGAGGGGTTGGAACATTATTGATGGCCACTTTCATGTTGTTAATTACAACTTGGCCAGGGACATCTCTAGTACTATCCTTTGTTGCCCATGTGTATAATACGGTTTATGTGTTTCGGGGGCACTCGAGTCTTAGCTGCATCTTCGATCTTTGGATCATGAACATATGTATCTTTTCCTTGGTTTGAATGGTTATGTATGAGGTGGGGTCCTCATTTCACCCTACGGCTACGGCCGGTTCTTCTTAAAAAAAAACAATTATGTAAAGAAACTATGAAATAATGAAAAGTAAAAGCGTAAAGAAATATTTAGTGGGGTTTTAATCTCATTAATAAGGTTTTAATCTGAAGAACCAAAATTTCCAAAAACTCTCTGCTCTTATATTCTTTTGTTGAGATTAAAACTCTCTCTCTCTCTCCTTTTATATTCTTTTGTTGAGATTATTAGTTGAGGGTGAAAAACTTGTGTGGTACACCCTATTTCCATAACCTTCGAATTGCGATTCATTCCGACCGAAGAGATCACGACTAAGGGAAGATTGAGCGACGCCACTTATGCCTAAAGCTAGCCCAGCCAACAGCCTCGAGTCCACATGAGAGGTTAACCTAGCCAACAACCTAGAGAGGCGTCTAAGCCGATCTAGACTAAGAGGAACACGCCTTAAGGCGATTCCTGAGAAACTCATCTTAAATGACTTTTTACCAAAAATCGCATAAGGTCATGGTTGAATAAAGGATTTAGCAATGATTAACCAAGTCTTATTACATGTAAGTGTGATAAGTGGAACCAAGTTGTAATTTGTTACAAAACAATAGTTGATTATGCAAACGTAAATGTTTTGTAGTTTTGGATATAAAATTCATAAATTGCTATAGTATTGAATGTTTGAAATATTTATCCCAATATTTTTTAATATTATCATGACCTCCATTCATTAACGATCGTGAAGACCATTTGAAACCTCTAATAAATGGCCCTAAATGAGCCGCCTCACTTTGGGCTGAATAATCATAGGGGAAACCCCGGCACCATCAATCCCAATAATAATAATTTAACAAGGTCTTTGTGGGATTTACAAATTGGGGGATGATTACAACTGGCAAAGAAACCTTAAAGAAAACTTAAAACGCAAATTAGAATTCATATTTTTAATATGTAAAATAAACTTACGACGCTTTTTTAAAATTGAGGTGATATGTTGAATTAGGTCACGTGGAACGATATTGAAGATCATCCTATGAAAAATATGATTATAGATTGTATTTGTACGGTTTGTGGCGTCCGTTGAACCAAATAAAAATATAATAAAGTGTTGGGCCTGAGGTATATACCCATAAATGGATGTCATAATTAAATTTGTTTTTGATTGAGACGATTTGATTTATTGTTAATCGGGTCAAAAATTTTATCGGATCTAGTCTGATCCGATTATACATAAATTCAAAATAAATAAATTTGAATCCTACATGATTCGGATTCAGATCCGATTTTCAAATTCGGATCCAAATTCTCCTGACCCGGTCCAAAATCGACCCATTGACATCCCTACATGATATAGCTCCAAGTTGCATAGCAAGGAATGCAGACTGAAAAGCCTTACTAGCTAATGTTATGACGAAAGTTTTTAGAGGCCCACACGGCTCTCTCGTTTTGTCCTCAACTCCTCGTCCAACTTCCCAAGATAAATAAGTAATTTTGCACATTTTATGCATACATAAATAAAAAAAATAACTAATCTTGATCAAATAAAAAATAAAAAAATAATTATATAAATATATTAAAATTATAAAATTTTTATTAAATATATACTCTATAAGTTTTTAATATAATTATTAATTTATCAAGTAAATAAGTATATAAACAATATTATATTAATATTATAAAAAATTAAAAATATAAATGAAAAATATATCTCTATAAGTTTCTTTATTTACGCCTTTAATAGTTTTTTTTGGGTTTTATGCAGTTTGTTATTTGCCTAAATTTTCCTTTGTCTAATTTTAGGCATTTAGTTCTAAATATTATTCGACGCTTCGGCAACATGTAATTAACCCTATCCTTAGGGTGCATCTGTGTATAGTGTACTTATTCCTTTATTAGTTGATCAAAACAATTTATGCTAATTTTACTTGTTCACAACAGGTACTGCAGTTGTGATCGTCATGCTAGAGAACACCCTCCTCATGACACTGGTAATGCTTTTTGCGTGAGTGGACCAAACCTTCTTGATTTTTTGAAAGAAATATATGTATTGCTCTGTTCAAAAGACATGGTCATTTGAAGATAGAAGTCTACTCTGATGCTGACTATGTTGGTTCAATAGCTGATGCAAGGTCTACCTCTGGCTACTGCACTTATCTTGGGGGAAATCTTCTGACTTGGTGAATTAAGGAACAAACTACGGTAGCTGGATCTAGTGCAGAGGCTGAACATAGGGTAATGGCTCACACGACGTTGTGGCTAAGAAATTTACGAGTGGAACTTGGCTTCATCTACAACAAACCTTTGACGATGCACTGTGACAATCAAGCTGCTATTCACCATTGCTAGTAATCTTGTTTCTCATGAGAGGACAAAGCATATTGAAATCAACTGTCATTATGTAAGAGAAGTTGTCATTCGCAAGAAGATTTGTACTCCGTCTACACCCTCGTCACAACAAGTAGCTGATGTCTTCACTAAGTCTTTAGGGATAAAACAATTTCGAATTATGTGTAACAAGCTGAACATGATTGATATATATGCTCCAGCATGAGTGGGAGTGTAGGGATTAGTTATTACGTTTAATTAGAATATGTAATGGGCCTGATTAAGGGTTTAGGATTCTTTCCTAATAGGTCTCTCTTTAGGTTGTGCATATGTTGTCTATATATATATATATATATATATATATTGTACCCTTCTCGGTGAATAAGAAATAATCTGAATTCCCCTAATTTTTGTTAACGTTGCTAAAACGATACAGGTGAATAAATCTTTTTGCAATTTGCTGACCAGTTTTATTAGAAAAATGAGTTTCATTTTTGACCAGTTTGCTGCAGGGATTTCTGCCGGACGATCCTCCAATACCTTAATCTGAGGCAACATGCACACTCTTTTATTCCAAATCTTCTATCGCCTTTCTCTTTGGGAAAGAGGGGCCCCTTTGGATTTCAAATTATTTGCTTCTGTTTGATTCATTTGTTCATTTTCGCCTCTTGACTTTATTCACAGATTATGTTATGCGACAGGAATTTGGACATCACTGGCGGCTGTTTCAACGGGAGAAAATCAAACTAACTTGGAGGGAAATTTTATTAGACCATGAAACTAGCTGATGATTTAGATCATCTTGAAGAAGATGAAGAAAGTGAAGGAGAATACGAATAAGAACACGAAAAAGAGGAAGAAGAGCCCTTGGTCTATGTAGATTGTGCGCAATTAGTTGAGAGGAAAAATGGGGAGGGAAATAAGTTAAGAGTTTGTATTTGTGATGATGGAGAGAAAGAAGGTAAGAAGAACTCCGGCTGACTTGTTTATTGCTGATTCGGAGGAGATGAAGAGAAAACAAGGAGAAAACGAGTAATAGCTCTAAGAATGGCCATTGTTTTGGAAAAGTTAGTGGCGGATCATGGTGAAGCTCGTGCTATTCACAAACCCCACCATGTCAGTCTAATTTTATTTCTTGCTTGTAACTTAGTTTGCACATTTATCCAATTTGGTTGTGTTAAAGCCAGCAACAGTATATCATTCTTATGAAATAAAAATTGTAGTTATGTGTGTGTTGCTGTCAGTTGATGGAGAATGTCGAAGAGAAGGATCCACCCTGATGTTGCTGCTATTAATTCCAAAGTTTTGGTGAGAAAGTGCGACAATGATGATTATGTTTCAGTTCTTTCTTCTAAAGGTGCGCTTTCTATTCCTTTCGTTTGCGCTTTATTTGTTAGTGAGTACTGAGTAGTGACACGCTTCTAATTTAATTATCCTGTATCATGGAATTTCTGGTTATGGATGCAGTCATGCAACCATCTTTATCGCTGCAGCATATTTGTTATCAGTACAAGTATACCAGGTGACGGAACGTTCTATTTTTATTTTTACCCATGTGGACCTAATTTAAACCTGCTGCATTTCTAAAAATGATTGCTTAAGCAATAATGGTGCTTCTTTATGTAGATTGCTCGAAATATCTCCACAAATGAAGCAGCAAATGCAATTTGATATGGGCATATGGTCATCCTCGTTGGTCAGATGGGCGTTTTTGTAATCCTTATGGTTGTCGGAAGAATTGCTCTGATTTCCTAATACATGGCCACACAGATGATTATGAGATTGCTTGGCGTCCCTTCAGCTTGTTGCCAGGTGGTATATAATGCATTTGTGTTAGATTACACACAAGCCAATGGATGGGCGAATCTTGTTGCAGTATAGCTAGGTACAATATCGTCCTATATACATTCGTCACTGATAATTGTTTTGTTCTCCCTTCGATCCCTATATCCACCACCGTCGAAGCTCCATAACTGCTTCCAACCATGGTCTGCAGTCGCGGTCGCGGAAAACGGAACGGGGGACACCGTTCCAATTCCAACGTCATGTTGCGGCACGGTCGCGGCACTTCGTGGAACGGAGGACATTTTTACGATAAATATAATTGATTCATAGGTTAATACAAATAGAAGTTCATACACAATCATACAACACCACAAATATACTTATATTTGTCTTTATATATATGCAATTAATTGTTATATTTTTATGATGAGTAATTAGATTGATAATAAACATAATTGATAATTTGACTATTTCATGAATGTTAAATACCATTTACCACATAATAAATTAAGATTAATGATATTAAAATTATCGGATCATTAATAAATAGTTATTAATTAAATACTAATGTTACTCATATAATTTTAATTTAATTAAATATTTATTATTATAAATAAACATGTTGGAACTTTTTTGGCAAAATTTTCAAACAGTTATTAGTTATAATAAACAGCCCAATAAATTAAAAATATGGCCCATTACTAATAATTTTAGCCCATTTTCTAATTAAATAAAATAGACCTAGTTTTAGTTCTCATCATCGTCATCTTCGCTGCAAGCCTCGCCGTATACTCTGTTTTTCATCAACAGAAGTTGCCTCTTCCTTCCATCGCATTGCCGTTCCAGTCCGTTCTGAGACGTGATAATCCCGCTCAAATCCGTTTTTTAGCATGAAAACGGGATGGAACACTGTTCCGGCCGATTTCACGGCATTCCACCCCCACTCCAAGGTGCCGGCGTTCCAACACCGTAAAGCTGGTGGAACGGCCACTGCCGTTTTGGTTTCGGAACGCCTGTTCCTGCCGTGATAACGGCATTCCGGCGAACCATGCTTCCAACTCGCCATCCCATTCACTATCAGAGCCGCCGCCTATACACATATTTATAACCATACTTGAGGGGGTATTTGCAATTATTTCTTTGAATTAACTGCTAAAAAATCCCTGTGTTTAATTGAAATAGAAAAAAAACCCTATCATAAAAATATTAGTTCAAAACACCCTATGTTTTTTTTTTTGCACACCACCTCCTCGTTCCATTTGGTCAACAAATGGATGTGTTTTACCCAAAAGTACCCTTGCTTAGTTAATATTCATTCATTACACAATTTAAAATAATATATATATATATATATATATAAAAAGTATGTGAACACTAAATTTATAAATAATAATTAATATGTATATATATAATGTATATAAATTATAGGGTAAATTTTATGTTAACATATTTATTAAAAATCTATAAATATATCTATATATCTATATATATATATATATAATATTATAATGAAAATATATATGTATTGTACACTAAATAGTACATTAGTAATTTTATACATATACATATTATATTTGTATATATATAATATCTATCATTATTATTAAGCGAGATAGGCAAATAGTAATTGTCTTCGTCTCTTGGACTCTTGGATTCTTATTTGTATATATATAATATCTATCATTATTATTAAGCGAGTCTCTTGGACTCTTGGATTCTTTTTTTTTCTTTTCTTATTTGGTCTGTTAACTCTTGGACTCTTTTTTTTCTTTTCTTATTTATTTAATTCATTCCTAATTTCTCTTTTCTCTTTTAAACTCTTTTATTTTTTATTTATTTATTTTATCACTAACTTCTCTTTCTCAACTCTTTTTCTTTTCTCTCAGCTTCTCTTTTTACATTTTATATTTTTATATTATTTTTATGTTAATTCAATAATTATATTAAAAATATTAATAAAATATATATTAATATAAAATTAATTTAAATATGTTTTTAAAAAAAATTACACATGCAATGAGTGTGCCAAAATTACTAGTATTATATAATACACTCATATATATATATATATATATATATATGAGTATAAAACATATTTCAAAAAAAAAAGGAAAAGTTCATCTTCTCCAGGCCTCATCAGTCATCCCCGCGGCACCCCCCTCCCCTCCCCACGCCACTCTCTGGCCACACCTGAAAACATCTCAGCGCCGCCGATGCCGACGCCACCGTCGTCGTTGTCGTCTGTACCAGAACCCCAATTTCATCCCACCACACACCGCCGCCGCCGACGACACAACCCCCAACCCCCAAAATTCATCACAACCGGCGCGATGCCATCTCCCCTCTCCAGATTTGGCCCCACCACGCCCACCCTCGCGCCACCGTCTTATACTCCGCGACCTCCGCCACCCTCGCTCCACCGTCGCCACCGCTGCCACAATCGTGCAACCAACTCCTGATTTGGCTCATCACCGAGTTCCACCACCACCGCGCATCGTTGTCGGATCTCCTCCACCATCGTCTCGTCTCCTTTCCACCACCGTGCCAGAAATTTGCCATTCACGTCACCTCCGCGGGCGAAAATGGTGTTGCGCCATACATACCTCCATATATATATATATATATATATATATATATAGGGGCGGATCCAGGAATATTCAATAGCCGGGGCTAAAAAATTTGGACCTCTATTTATTAAAATAATAATATTATTAATAATTTTAAAATTAATTAAAATATTTAAATTAAATAAGATATTTTTATAATTTTTATGAGATGCTAAAATCATATATTATAACTATTTTGGACTATTCGTCATACTTTCAATTTCTTCCTTTCATTTTTTCTCAAACTAAAGTTTTCACAGACATAATATAGTCCTTTATAAAAAACTAGAATTTGTTTCGGGATTCAATATCCACTATCACTATCGATGATAGTTATTCATCCCTTTGGTAAATTATAAGTATAAGTTAAAGTATAGACAGTTGAATAAAAAAACTATTAAGTGTTTTAGATTTGAAATTAAAATTCGAACTCACAACATTTTATTAAGATAATATGTGTTGGAAATTAGAAGCTTTTGTTATATTAATTGGACATAGTTAAATTTTTATAAGAATTACCCATGTAATGTGATATCTTTTATCTCTGTAGCATTATATGATCCATTATCTATACAATAAGATACACTATATTAATTTTTCGTTGCATAATACACAATACCTTAATCATTCTTGAAGTGTTCGTTGTATCATAACAAAATCGCACACTTTTAATTTCTTTCTTATTTGAGTAAAACTTAAATTATATCTAACATAATATATAAAATATATAACATTTATAGTATACAATAGCTAGTAGATTTATTATATACATTATAATATCAATTTTAAGATATTAGAGGGGCTGGGTGTGGTTGGGGGCGGGTGGTATATATATATATATATGGGGGGTGGGGCTAGTGCATGTAAGGGCGGAACGGGGGGCTCCCCCTTGGCCTACATCGGCTCCGCCCTTGGATTGAGTCGTTATGATACTGCATTGTTGTCAAATTTCAAGTGTTTGAGGATTGTCCATTGGGCTCGAAAGACGAAAGGGCTGTAGCAAATTCAATTCCACTTTTTACTTTTTAGCTCTTTTCATCCTTTACGTCTTTCATGTCACTTGATGAACAGATGAGAAAATAAGAAAGAAAAAGGTTCATGCTTTCCCAAGTTTGGGCTATGGTTGATTGGAGAATTGGCAGTTAATTTGCCTTTCTTGATAATAATGATGGCCTAAACTTAAGCTTCTTGACCTTAATAATGTTAATTTATTATTGTTTGGGACGGGGCATTGGATTTTCATGCATCAATTTCATCGTTTTAGTCTAGATTAAAGAGAGTATCTTTTGATTTAATTATTTTTTTTCCATACTAAGCTTATTTCTTTCTTTCTCCTTATTTTAACCATTTATTATTATACATAGTGTGTGTATATAAGTAAAATAAGTGATAAAACACAAAAATGAATAGTAGATCCAAACCGGCTGGCGGGGGCGCTTCTTCAATTTTTGCGGTCAATTGAAATTTTTTTTGAGATAATCTTAAATCATTTATTTCTATGTACAAATGTTGAAAATTTGAGTTTTGCAACACCCCCCCTCTCCGCGGCTGTTTTAGTTTCATGCCTTCTGATTTCAAATCCTGGCTTCGTCCCTTGTTCTACTTCTAACTTTTGCTAGGAGAAGTTCAAATTTTAGTGTCTATTCTTGAACCATCATGTGCTTTGGGGGATATTAAACCAAAGTTGCTGCCATTTTTACCTCTGATATTTGTTCCTTTGCTGTCCATATCTTAAAGAATACTAAGTATTGGACATGTAGGCCACCGTCACGGTCCCTTTTGTTGTATAATGTATTATTATATCAAAAGCCGTCTAATTATAATCTTCAAAAGAATTAAGAAAAAGAAACCAAAGCCTTCTATTGGACTCCTCATCTTGACTTGTCCCACAATGTGCAAATTAAGTTATATGTTCAAGATTTATGTATTCATATTTTCTTCTGAGGACTTTTAAGGATATGAAATTTTTCGACCTTAGATAGATCATGCTCAAAAGTTTAGCTTAGGTATTTACGTCTTTGAGAATATCAGTAGAAAGAACTTTACACTTGGGTAATCCAATTCGATTCGAACCCAAGTAAATAGAATATTATAAAACAAAAAAATAAGAAAAAATTTAGCCCACCCTACGGGCAAAACTTTTGAGATAATTATCACCCCCACCGCATCAAAACCCCACCTCAAAGAAAATCTCCCTTGATCATCATATCTCACAGCTTCAGCTTTTCTTTTCTTCAATGGTGAATGATGTCAAATGATGCTTTCATTCTGGGGCAAAACGTAATTATCTGGAAAACTTTTAGCTCATTGTTGTATTTCATTACTCTTTTTCGTATATCTCATTTAGTTGGGTTCAAGCCAGATAGGACCAATTAAGGAAAAAATTCTTCACGCCGATAATAGTTATATTGCATTTGGCATATGTGAAAATTGAACTAGATTACTTAGTCCAGTTTTCTTTTCCTTTTTTTTTTTTTCAAGAAAACAAGAAAAAGAAGAAATATATATGCGTCTTATATCATCTCAGGATATAAGAAAGAAGAGACGAACTTTTTTGCCTATATATATATGTATCTTATGTGTATGCATTTTTTAGAATATAGGGATAATTATACTGACATACCCGAGTTGAATAATTACACAAAATTACCTTTGAGATTTGAGAAATTACAAAGAAAAATTCAATTAAGGAAATCATATTACACCTGAATCCATCCATTTTGATAATTCTATCACTAAACTTTTTGCGAATATCTTATTTTGATTTTGACACTTGTGGATCAATGTTTCATATTAAACCCATCACTATAATTAATAGAAAGTGATACGCGAAATCGCAGAGTATATCAGGCGACATTTATATACTCTAATTTCTCAAACTTTAAAAGAAGTTTTTGTAACTATGCCAAAGCTCAGGGGATGTTAGTGTAATTATCCCAAACATATATTGCATGATATCTTTGTGTACCAGCTTCTCTGTTAAATAACTGTTCTTGTGCGTGGTGCATGAACATACATGCCATTTTACAGTAATTTGTATTTATTGGGCCTTCCTGGATTGATACCTTAAAATTTATGATGTACGGACATTTTTAAAAAATTTATTTTGTCGTGGCATGCTGAATATCGTATCCGACATTGTTCATGTAAAATTTTTTAAAAAAATATATATTTGTCATAACTTTGTCTGTCTATATTTGTGAGGTGGTATCACCCGTATCATTAGATCGCAGCTTAAAAGTAAAATAATTCAGATTACTAAGCTGAACATCAGCAGCCACCAAAGCAAAAATTATGGGTGCACAGCGCACCATTTTCTTCATAATAATGTCATTTTTTAAGCTTAATGAGTTCAAACTAAGTATTTGTAATAATTTAATCAAGATTTATGAAAACATTACATATTGCTGTAATGTGCGTCATTATCGGCCAATCTTGCTGGAAACTTTTTGAGTTTATATGACGTATTGCGTGGATCCCATTAGCTTTATTGGTTTTGTTGCTTTGATCTGTATGTATTGCAGTAAATCCTTACTTTGTGGCACCAGCATGAGACAAACAGTCCAGATGATTTATCCTTTTCATGCCTTGTGTGTGCGGTAATGGGACCCTTCTTTGTCACAAAGCATGTGATTTTCTCAATCATGTCAATTTGTTCAAGACTTTTTAGCTTAGGAACACAATCATGCGTATTTGTTAATATTTTAGTCTTATATTTTGCCAATTCTGAGATTTTGGTGTGCTAAAACCCACAATCAGCGCCGAGAATTTTTCATTTTGAAAAGTTTGAGAACAAATTATATTTAGGTTGGAGTGCAATTACGATTCTTAGAAATATATAAAATTGTCAATTGATTTCTCTGATTTATAAAATATGGTATAGTTCTAGAAAAATTTTAACACAAATTAGTTTCGGTCAAACATAACCATTTATAATAGTAAGTGCAAAATACTCGTTCTTTCGTTACACCAATTTCAAACTCGGGTTAGAATTACCCATAATTCTGATGTGTAATAATTATATCATATTGTTAATAATAATTAAACCTTACTGTATCAGCAGGTGTATTTTTAAGAGTTTTATACATTTGTAGAAAAAGAAATTATAGTAAAGGTTAGAATCTACAGTCTATTCTGTAATTTCTCAAATATGCGATTAACTTTAATAATTGTAAGTTTGTTATTATTAATATTATTATTATTTTCTTTTTTCATGTTTAGTTGAGAGTTTCACCCAAACGTTGTATTTATTATGTAATATACAGATGACAATTTATCCGAAAGGGGTTTCGGTGCTAATGCCGGGAGAAAGAATTCCAACTTTTCTTGCACATCCAGCGCCACCATCGCTATCAGTCCCATATCCTCCGGAATGATTATGCAGAAGTGAATTGACCATTATACCCTCATCATCCAACCCAAATGGAGGGGCATGTGGGCACCTGGGTCTATGCTGATTATTAGGGAATTTGATGGATGAAAACATTCTTGTTTGTTGTATATAATTGTCTCAAGTTTACATAATCACAATGCCAATTTTTGTTGGTTGAGTTGGTGCCCAATTTGATGGGTATTTTCTAGTTTTTCTTTAGGGTAAAGGGGTCCAAAGGGCTGATTTATTGCAAATAAAAAATAACATAGTACGAAGCACTAGAAAAAAAAAATCAAAAGTACAAACGCAGCTTGAAGCTGCACTACGAGCTAAAGTATGGGCGACTATATTTGGACTACGTCTAATAGAAGAGAAACAACATGATTCAAATTGAGCATAAATCTATCGTGTTTCGAAGTAAATATGATTGGTCTTCATCCGTATTCTTGATGTAGTTGATCACATTTATATTGTCCCCTTTTATGATCACCTTTCTGTACCCAAAGTCTCTCGCCAACCTCACCGCCGACAACGCCACAAATGGAACTATATGCACCAAAAACTCTGTAGTTTTCAAAAGTGATGGAAAAAACCCTGAGTTTTTGAAAGATAATTCATAAAACCTCATGGTTTTAAACTTTTGCTCACCGCCCCTTTACATCACTCAGGTACATTTTGAAGGGTGAAATTCCATAATTGTCCCTTCAAATACAACAACATTTTATACATTTTTTCTTAAGATTTATTTTTTATTTTAATTATTTTTATTTTTCAATTTAATAAAAGAATGAAAAGATAAAAAATTTTAAATAAAAAAATTATTTACATATTCAAATTTTATAAAAATATGATTTTTAAAATAAATTGTTTTAAACTATATCCACACAAATATATGAGTTTTATTTCAAGATTATAAAATTAAAAAAAATAAAATATTTATACAAAATTAATAATCATCTCCTTCCCAACCATAATTAGTCATCCCAATCAACCCTTCCCAACCTCAAAACAACAATAAGTGAGGCAGCACCACCACCGTGCCGTCGGCCTCCTCTCTCAAGCCCGCCACTGCGCAAAACCCCACCTCATCACCCCACCACTCCCTAGCTCTGTTGGAAAACTAGATTAGAAACGCAACGGAAATTTAAAAATTTTTCCAACTAAGAGGACCGAACTTGCAATCTTGAATTCAAATTCATAAGGCAAGAAACTTACATAAAGGAGTTTCTTTCTTGACACGTTCTAGCCGCCCAAGAACGTTCTTCATGCGGTAATGATAACCCTCATCACTCAATCATTTCTTTCTACTTTTATTCCACAAAGTCCTAGAAACAAATCACATGAATGAGCATACTAGTATCATGACATATGTAAAGAAAGAAACAAGATATAAAATTATAAAAGCAAGATTAAATCTCCCTTCATAACCCAGATTTGACGTAGATCGATCAGCCACGTATAGCCTTGGGAATCGTGTCGTCGGGACGTCAAATTCACGAACTAACTTTGTATTCCCTACAAACAGGTATTTTTTTCAATCGGAGTAAGTCATTGAAAAAATCCTTCCATCAGCTCTTGATATCGTTGGTGCGTGATTCCTTTAGTCCCACTAAGCTTCATCGAATCTTTCAAGACCTCTTACTTGAAGCCCTCTAGAGAAAATCCACCAACACGATCACAATCTAACTAGTAAGGATGCTAGTTCTCTAGTTAGTATTTAGGCTTTCTAAGGGTTAATTGTATGTTCTTGGAGAAAGGAGATTTGCTCAACACATGAGCCAAAAGAGACTATCAGCCCTAAAGGGGAGCAAGAGCTACCCTATAAATACTTAAGGGGGGGCGACCGAAAAACCTATTCCTTTCATCCCTCTCTCCGTATTTCTTGCTTGTTAACCAAGAATCAAACTTTGACTTGAACTCTCACTCAAGTCAACTTTAGAGAGAGAAAAGATATCCAACTCTCTTAGATATTATTATAACTTTATTTATTATTAAATAAATAACTTGATGTTTAATTAATTAATTAATTCACAATTAATCAAATAAACTTATTTCTCCAAAATAGGACTTTCTTATTAATTCAAAATTAAACCAAAGTCCATTAAATAATTAACACATTAATTAT
>JBBMKE010433896.1:0-10218 GCA_037834125.1 Lippia alba
ATGCCAAAAGACCTAGACCGACAAGTGTACTTGTGCAGACACACTTCTCCGCCTAGCTCAAAGCCAAAAGCCAAAAGCCAAAAGATCCTGCAGCTCAAAGAAAATAAACGGAGAGAATCAGCCAACTGACTGAGTGAGGGGGGCTAACGCACACCCACACATTATATATATATAACAGAGCATATATCAAAAGGGGACTCATGAACATACAACATGTTTTACAAACTAAAACAAAATGTAATATACATTTTCAAAAGCTCTATTCCGATCATGATTCCCAAAACAGAACGAACACAATGCTCGGTGAGTACAGCTTCCAACCTACTTTTCAGAATATAACAAAGCCGAATTCATAAACATAAATAAAATCATTCTCTCCTCCAAATACGATGACAGAATGCGTCGATCCTATCCATCCATACGTATAACAAACCCTTGAGAGGTAGATAGCCTACTACGGGTCTTCTCCGGATAACCGAAGGCATCAAAATACCATGCCTTCCCTAGCTCCCGGGGTGGCGCATGATATCCTGGCTGGAGACTATGCACAGGCTAAACCTAGACTGCCCTATACCGTCCCTAGGGTTCGAAAGTGGTTGGAGAGTACGGAAGTGGTTGGAGAGTTCCTCCCGATTTTTGGTGCTCTGCCTTCACCATTTGGCACACGAGACATCGCTTCACGAAGTTCGCGACATCCCTCTTCATGCCATTCCACCAATATAATTCTCTCAAATTTCCGTACATTTTTGTACCACCAAGGTGAATGGAATATCCTGATCGGTGTGCTTCCTCAAGTACCAACCTTTTGAGCTCTTCTGGCATACAAACCCTTGTCTTAAATCTGAAGAGGCCCGAATCATCGAACCCAAACTTACTTTCTGGATCAACTCTTGATAGGGCTATTAACTTCTTAATCTCCCCATCCGAAGCCTGAGCATCAATCAACCTCTGCTTTAATTCAGGCTGTACTGAAATATTAGCCAAGCGAGCCACTGAAGTCACAATCACTGAATTCTATCCCGAATACTCCACACTTAATCCCAAACACTAGTTTTTCTGCTCAAAGTATCTGCCACTACGTTCGCCTTTTCTGAGTGGTATTGGATCTGCAATCATAATCTTCTAAAAGTTCCATCCATCACCTCTGTCTATTGTTAAGCTTCTTCTGAGAAAACAAATACTTGAGGCTCTTATGATCCATGAAAATTTCAAAAGTAGTCCCATAAAGGTAGTGGAGCCATTTCGACAAAGCAAACACAAGCCCTGCGAGCTCAAGATCATGAGTGAGGTAGTTCTTTTCGTGCTCTTTCAACTTCTATAGGCCACTACTAGACCATCTTGCATCAACAAGCATCCGAGGCCTTCCTTAGAAGTGTTTGTGTAACCTGCATAGCCTTCGGATCCTTCAGGTAAGGTAAGAACTGGTGCAGAAGTTAAAAATTCTTTTAAAGCTTAGAAACTCCTCTCACACCCGTCATCCCACTCGTATTTCACCTTCTTCTTGGATATCCTAGTCAACGGGCCTCTAATCTTGGAGAAATCCTTCACAAATCTCCGGTAATAACCCACTAACCCAAAAAAGCTTCTTACTTCGGAAGCATTCTTCGGTCTCTCCCACTGGGCCACTGTCTCTATCTTGGAGGGATCTACTTCAATTCCATTGTCTGAAATTATATGGCCTAGAAATGTAACTCTGTCGACCCAAAACTCGCACTTATGAAATTTGGCATAAAGCTTGTGCTCTCTTAGAGTTTCCAAAACCAACCAACGGTGATGTGCGTGCTCTTCTGCGGACCTCGAATACACAAAAATGTTGTCTATGAAGATCACCACAAACTTATCGAGAAACTACCTGAACACTCGGTTTATCATGTCCATGAACACGGTTGGGGCATTAGTCAACCCAAAAGGCATCATCACAAACTCAAAGTGTCCATACCCGGTATTGAAAGCCATTTAGGAATATCTTCCTCTCGGATATGAAGTTGATAATATCCTTGCCTCAGATCTAACTTGGAGTAAGCCCGAGAACCCTGTAGAATATCAAATAACTCCTCGATGTGGGGCAAAGGATATTTTTTCTTCACTGTCATCCGGTTTAGCTCGCGGTAGCCTATGTACATCCTCAAAGTCCTGTCCTTCTTCTTTACAAACAGGACTGGAGCACCACACGGAGAAATGCTCCGACAGATATAGCCACAAGCCAACAACTCTTCTAGTTGTGTCTTCAACTCCTTTAATGCTGCAGGAGCCATCTGGTAGGGTGTCTTAGAGAAAGGCTCAGATCCAGGATAGAGGTCGATTACAAACTCGGTGTCTCGATTAGGTGGCAAAGAACCTAAACTCTCTGGGAAAACTTCAGGAAAATCTCTTACAACCTCTGTCTCCTCAAGTTTGTCTTGGTCCTTCGGTTTGTTCAGAAGGTAAGCCACAAAACCTGTTGTGCCGTCCCGGATGAGCTTACTCGCTTCCATAAAAGACACAAATGGGGTGGACTTCAACCTCTCACCCGTAAACACTACAAAACCCAACAAAACTTTCTTCTCTCAACAGTCCATAATGGCTCGATGTGTGAAAAGCTAATCCATTCCAAGGATTGTTCCATACCTCTTCATAGGCATCTCTATCAAATTAGCCAAAAAAACCCGACCTTTAAAGCAAACTGGACAACTCCTAAAAACCCTGTCTGTCTCCAACCGACCTTCCAACGACAAACAAATCACATACGCATGCACAGATAATTCAGCATGCAAAGGCAAGGAAACAACTATATCCTGGGAAATAAATGAATGCGTGGTCCCGGAATCAAACAATGCATGCAATGAGATGCCATGAATGGTTATCATACCTTTCACCACGACGTTCTAGTCAATCTTGATATCTTCTTCCTCCCCTTAAAGAGCATAAGCAAGCGCCTGGATAGTCGGCCTCTTCTTCGGGCACGTATTAATCTTGTGCTAGGAACATCCACACACATAACACTTCCCTTGAAGCTTCCAGCAACGCTCCACGGGGTGATTCCTCTGGCAATAGGTGCATCGGACAGGAGCCTGAACTATAGGAGCTGGAAGAGCCGGAAGAACTGGAGGTGCTGCGGGGTCGGTAACACGAGGCTTTTTATTCTCGAAACCCTGGGGACAAAAAGTTGGTGAAACAAATGGTCATGAAGCATAAGAAATGGGTCTCTTATCTGATCCAGATCCGGACCCTGAACTCTGAGAAGAAGAGAAAGGTGGAGGCTTCAATCTTGCCTTCTGGGCCTCGACTTGAATATCTCTCTTTGTAACCTTAGCCCAGGTACTCATATTTGTGGCTTGGAAAGCCACTTAAATCTCATGTCTAAGCCCGTGAATAAAGTGTCAGGCCTTGTGAGTATCACTATCCGTGATATGAGTGGCATAGGGGGCAAGCCTCTCATACTCTAGATTATACTCCTCCACAGTCCGGTTTCCTTGTTTGAGATCGTTGAATTCCTAAAGTCATGGCTGTTGGGCTCTTGGAGGTATATATTTCTCTTGGAACTCTTGCACAAATACCTCCCAAGTAAAATCCATGCCCATTCTCTGAGTTTCGATCTCACTCCTTTGAGCCAATTAGCTGTTTGCCCTTGTAGAAAATAGCCCGTGCATATCGCCTTTTCTTGGAAGTTTCCCGGACAAATCTCCCAAATACCATTTATCTCTGCTAACCATTCCTCCGCCTTAATGTCGTTGCCTCCATACCACTTCGGTGGATTGTTGCTTCGGAATTCCTTAAAAATGTTAGAAGTATCATGCCCCTCATTGTTTCGTTGATTTTGTTGTAATTGATTTAAGAGGGCCTGCACAATATTCTCGGCATTCATCGGAGGTGGTTGTGGTGGTGGTTGATTTAAATCGGGGGTTTATTCACGATCCCTTCATCTTGGAGGCATCCTGAAAATCACAAATTCAAGCAATATGGATGCATGTTGATTAGTATATGTATATGTACACAATTAATAACTTAAACGTGTAAACAAGTAATCAAGTGTTCAAATATTCAAGTCACATAATTCAAATAATCACATGATCACAAAGTCCTAAGCCGTACGACCTAGATAGATCCACACGACACTAGAGCCCAGTTTTGCAACCGCGCTCTGATACCACTTAAAGATGTAGCACCCCAAAAGTAGGGACCACATCCCCCCTCCCACTAAGATTTGAATCCGGTCACGAAATAAAGTCCGTACCCGAATCCAAATCCTAGTGAACGGGTGACCACTCACTCACTATGCCAGGCGGAGCTATCTAACAAAGACTCAGAGTGCGCGAAAGCAATAAATTAAAACCAATACATTACATAATTTCATATATCAATATTCACATAGCATTTACAATAGCCAACAAGGCCTTACAAAATGAATATACAAACGTTTCAAGTATTCAACATTATACAAAATGAAAGCAGGAATGTATGTATGCCAAAAGACCTAGACCGACAAGTGTACTTGTGCAGACACACTTCTCCGCCTAGCTCAAAGCCAAAAGCCAAAAGATCCTACAACTGAAAGACAATAAACGGAGGAAATCAGTAAAATGACTGAATGGGAGGGCTAACGCACACCTACACACTATATACATATAGCAAAGCATATATCAAAAGTGGACTCATGAAACGGTAATAGGTTTTACAATCCAAAACAAAATGTAATCTACATTTTCAAAAGCTTTATTCCGATTCATGATTCCCAAAACAGAATGAACACAATGCTCGACGAGTACGAGCTTCTAACCTACTTCTCAGAACATAAGAAAACCGAATTCATAAACATATACATAATCATCCTTTCCTCCAAATGATGGCAGAATCCGTTGATCCTACCTAACCACACGTATAACAAACCCCTGAGAGGTAGCTAGCCTACTGCGGGTCCTTCCCGGATAATCGGAGGCATCAAAATACCACGCCTTCTCTAGCTCCCGGGGTCGCGCGTGATATCCTGGCTGGAGACTATGCACAGGCTAAACCTCGACGGCCCTATACCGTCCCGAGGGTTCCTTACCCATAACTCCTTGAGCTCAACTTGAGTCCGTGCTTGACGGAGCTGCTCCACTATTTACCTCAAGTCTTCTAATTAATCTTGGACCGCAGATAGCCAAGGGTCATTTCCATCCCTCCAATTCACCATCCTGGAGGCCTGTGATTGGACCTCTTCTTTCATTTTCCTCTTCTCTTGAGGGGCCTTTCTTTCTCTACAGGGGGTTGTTCCTGCTCAACCTCGGTAGAGCTTCATTTTCTTGCGCTGGAGGCGGCGGTGGTGGCTGAGTCCTCAGCGCGTTCTGGGCAGTCATCAAAGAATGGGTCTGCCATCCCCCTATCGGTGGGGCCATCTGAACGCCTATTCCTGAGGGAAAATAAGCGGCAATAAAATTTTTCCAAGCATTTTGAGTTGTTTGGACTTCGCACTGAGCTTATACAACTTGGAGCGGTTGTTGCGTCATGGGGGGCATTTCTACCCCCTGAATCTCCTTCAGAATGGAGACTGGTAATTGAACCGAGCCCATTTGATAGGGTTGTATCATAGGCATCATGCCGGGCTGCATGTACATAAATCCGAGCATTGCTGTGGAAAATGTGGCGGTGTTAGCGACGGCGGTGGTGGGCATGAGCATCGTAGGTGGAATAGCCGAGCTAGAGCCTCCAGCTTCATTTCCAGCAATAGGGAGAGATCCCACAAGGACCACTTTGCCTTTGTTTCCTGCGACAGCAAGAGGAATATTCCCATCTACTGGTGTGTTACCCACTCGTGTGGCGGTGACGTAAATGATGCTTGCACGATCACTTGGGTTCTCCTTGTCCACCGGGAGAAGGGCCCTTCTGTTCTCTAAAGCTCCATATCTTGTTGCGATTACCATGATAGAGTGCAGATGTTATATCTCAACTAGCTTAAAGAGGAAAAAATGGATGATGAAGAAGATGATGATGGATTCCCATAGATGACACCAAAAATGATGGTGTAGAAACTAGGAAAGGACTTAAAACACCAACAATTTATGATTTGCTTGAGGGGAAGACCATTACGAGCATAGGAGCCTCAGAAAATGAGTATCTAGAGATGCGTGAGTTCTTCCAACTAGGATAACACCTTAGTGAAGCAGTGAGAATGCAGTGATGGTGATATGTATTTTAGCTTAGGAAGATGAATAAGGATGAAACACAGTTTTTGGTATGTAGTGTCTGTATGGAAGACGAGTTAGGGAAAATGGAGTGAAATTCCCATATTTATATGTTGAGGGCAAGGAAACTTTTGGTAAATTTGACCATGGGGTCTCAAATCCTGTGTTGCCCTAGGCATGTGACATCGTATGATGGCTTGAAAATGATATATCTGAAAGATACCTAATGATAGGTGGTTGTGGTGTGTCAGAAGAATGTGCGTTGTGCATGTGTGTCAGCGACAGTTACGGGAGGAGTTCCTCCAATCGTTGAGATGCTTCTGCAAGATTCATTCGAGCGCTATGGAGCTTGAGGGGTGAAGTTTCCCTAGCCACTTGATCTGAGCGTCGTGGTGCTCGAGCGGCGTATGCGGGCTCGACTGCAGGTACCCTCGTGAGGGGATCCCCTAATGTAGAAGGAATGGATTTTCTGAGTAAAAATGCTCCGTGGGTCGGCAATACGAGTGTTGGGTGGGATTGGTGAGTAAGTCCCACGCTCGGTGCACGGGCTTCGACAAGCCTACCTCAAGTAATGAGATAATGAATGAATGGGCAGGGTCCGTTTCGCTAGTCCATTATCACGAGCGTCTAAGCTCAAGCGTCTTCAAATAAATTAGATGAGCCGTCCTAATTGCGACACGTGTATGATGTTGATCCGAGCGTGATTTGGGCCATCAGTATTAATTTGTTGTGCATAATATAATACTTTGACATTTAAAAATAAATTCAATATAATTGTCAAAATTTATTCTTTTTAGAATATTTGAATTATAAAATTTTATAAATAAAATAATATATTAAATATGTACTTTAAACATATAATATATTTATAATTACATATATCTAATATAATTTATTAAATCTTCAACGTAAGTATTAGTATTTAATTTTTATTTATAAAAATAATAAAATTTAATATGCATTTATCAAATGTGTGATGATAATATAAAAATAAATAAATTTTGAATATTAGGAGTGACTAATATTATTGGGGATCAAAGGAACGGATGATCTCATATTTGTGGTAATGGATATTCCTAATTATATTTTGTATCAATCAAGAATTTGAGAAAAATCTAATATTGTTTGTACTGTTTTCACCCTATTTTGTAATACTAATTATGCAAAAATTCATATTCATCCTTATGTTTTTAATCCAAATTTAAAATAGTCCTCATATTTTAAAATTAATTTATATTTATCCTTTAAGTTTTTTTTTTGCCATAATTTTAGGCGAAAAATTATAAATAGACTAAAATACCCTTAAGCTAAATTTCATCTAGATAAGTATAAAGATAATTAAATCATTTTTTATTTTTCTCAAATCATAAAAAAAGAAACTATAAATTATTTAGTTTAGTTGTAATTAACTCCATTAAATTCCAAAGTTATAAAATACTAATATGTAAATTAAAGTTATCCACAATTATCAATACATATATCCATCAAATTAAGATAAATTCTTAATGTTTGACGTATTTAATTCATGCATGTATACATATTATTAATGGAAATATTTAAAATTAATCAAAAAATAATTCAATGTATTAAATAAATTGAGCATAATTATTAAAACATGTCAATTTTAAAACTAATAAAAATAAAGTTAAAAAGTTAATTAACTATTCAAATAAAATCAACTAAAATGAATAAAATAAATTTGATTGCTAAATGTTATGTATGGACACATGCTTATTTTAATGAGTTACTTGATCACTCGTTATCTATAAGTTCATAATTGTACATATTTGATATGTGAAGTTTAAATTTCAGTCTTCCTAGCAACTTAGAACATGAAATTTAGTTCAATGATCGTGGATGTTGCGGAGGAAGATTATGTAGATACATGAGTCTTGTTGAAAATTTTCTAATATATTTCATGAAATAAGTATGTGTTCATATATAATATTTAAAAATCGATCAATTTCGTTTTATTCATTCTAATTGATTTTATTTTAATAGTTGATTAATTTCTTTAATTTTCTTTTATCGTTTATGAACTTGACGTGCTTTTATAATTACACTCAATATATGTAATAAATTTAATTATTTTTTCTATTAATTTGTATCTTTATTAATACTATATATATATATATATTATAATAATTTATTTTAATTTGGTGAATAAATTTTAATAATTGTGGATAACTTTAATTTATACATTTGTATTTTTATATTATTGGTATTCAATGGAATTAATAACAATTAAACTAAATAATTTATAGTTTCTTATATCTTTAATAGTTTGAGAAAAACGCAAGATAATTTGATTATTTTTATACTTAAATAGATCAATTTAAGGTTATTTTAGTCTATCTATAAATTTTGTCCTAAAATTATAATAGAAATAACTTAAAGGATGAATTTAAAATAGACTAAAAATATAAAAACTATTTTAATTTTATATTGAAAATACGAGGACGAATATGAGATTTTTCCCACTAATTATGCCGTTAGTTTTTGGATGTGTTTCCAATAAGAAATTTCAAATATGAGATCCATAACGGTACCTCCCACCAACACTCTATCCTTCACGCTTCAAAATCTCCATCGGTCATCACCTATTCACCTGCAGCAGTGCACCCATTATTCAAATTTCTTAGCTTCTGCTGGTGAACAAAAAAAAAAAAATTCAAATTTCTAGTTTTATTATTGAAATGTAATATTTGGCCAAACTGATATTTAAAATAATTTTTTCTGTTTTGAAAATTATGTAGCGTTTATGTACATCATTACTAGAGGTGTAAACGGACACTAAACGGATCGGATATATGATTACCATATCCTTATCCGTTTATGAGTCGGACGGATTCGGATAATATCCTCTTTAAGCGGATTCGAATAATACAGATACAAGACAGATACAGACGGACATCGGATTTTAATCGGATTTTCAATTATTAATTTATGACATAAATTATTTAATAATTATATAACGTTAAATGTATGTATTTTAGATACAGGGGAAATAATAACTATGCCTCCCACTATGTATATCATTTTCATTTTTCCTTGATGAATATAGAGATGTAGTGTGACGGATTATAAATCTTTTTGTATAGTTAATTTGAAATATAATAATTTAATCAATAATGTACAAGATATAATTTATATAATTTTATAAAATAGAGAAAAATAATAATATAATATATATGTATACACACATATGTGTGTGTATATTAAGAAAAAAAAACATGCATATTTATATATATTTTTAATATAATATGTTATTTATCGGATACGAATCACGGATAAATCGGATAACGGATTTATTAACGAATATTTACACGGATCGGATGTTAAACGGAGCGGATGTGTGATTATCATATCCTTATCCATTTATTATTCGGATGTCCATAATAGGATATCTTTAAGCGAATTCGGATAATATCCTCTTTAAACGAATTCGAATGCGGACGGATATCGAATTTTTGAATATCTATTTTCAGCCCTAATCATTACCTATAAGAACCTCCAACATTGAAGGAAAAAGAGGTACGACCATATGGAAAGAAGAACATGTACCGATTCTTAAAACTTGAGAATTGTTTGCTTTGGAATATAAAAACTCATACATTTGCTTGTTATTAAATTTGAGTTTTGTTTTTGTTTTTGTTTTTTTTTATTTATATGAAAACTCATGCATTTGTCTATTTTTAAAACTTGAGAGTTGTTTCTTCTAAAATTCTGTTTTTATTTTTCTTCATAATTATGAAGTGAGAGTTAACGGAATTGGAGAGCTTGAAACTTTGAAGTGATTCGATTTAATTAAGTTAAAACTGTTTCTGTTCCTATTTTGATTGTTGATAAAGCGAGAGTTGATCTCAACTATATAAAATAGAAAAAATTACATAAGACTATCCTATATTTAGGCCTAATTACAATATATTTTATTATTTTTTAAAAAATTACATTTTAGTCCCTATAATTTTGTTTGATCTGAGTTCCCTTAACAAAATTTGTAAAAGTACATTTATGCCCCTAACGGTTTTATGAGTGTTACATTGAATATATGACCAAAATTATAAAATTATCCCTA
>JBBMKE010433907.1:0-10217 GCA_037834125.1 Lippia alba
GAAAAGTGAAGTGAGACACATGAGACCAAATAATACGCTCGACTATGAAATGAATATTATATGATATGCATAAGAGGTAATATCATGTCATGAGATGTTCATGTGCACAATAAATGCGTTAAAAGCACATAAACGAGCCATTCAACTAATTTCTTTCAAGAAACAAAGGTTTCAAGTTCATTAATTTCATAAATCATTCCAATTCAATGCATAATTCACCAATCATAATCAAGACACATAATTCATCAAGTACACAAGTCAAAAGGGTCATAAAACATGCAAAAGAAACGTAAGAAAAAAAAGAACAAACAAAGAAACGGAAACAAAGCAAAAGGGCAACAAAAAGAATTGCCCCTGCCGGGCAACTCAACTGCCCAAAACAGACAGATTGCCAGACCCAGGGCAAATTTTGCCCTGCGCCAAAAAAAAGAGGAAAAGAACAAGGTTAAACGGTCAAAACGAGTTGCAATCATGCTTAAACATTCCAAACTCAAACCAAACTCATTCATTATCATATCAAGGCATTCAAGGACATCCAATAGATGAAATTCAAGTCTTAAATAAGCATAGAAACGAGCTAGAACAAGGGATAATGTAAGAAGAGCACAAGCATGTCAAATAGGCATAAATGAATGCATATTAGATCAAAGAGTCCCATTCTTGGCACAAAACTCACATACACACTTTATACTACAACATGCTCACAATTTCCAAATAAGGGGATGAAGGGGATCAAGAGTTCAAGGGACAAAACCAAGTCACAACCTTCACTCATGCTAGGAATCAATCAATTAGTACATATCTTGCACAATTGGGACATTAAACCACATGATCATGCATTTTCCCAACCAATCCCTTCCCATACAAAAAGGGAAAAATATCCCCTATCAAATTCTAGCCAAGAAATTCAAATATAACTCAAGAAATGGCATCAAGATTCATCATAGAGGCACATAAGAGCAAGGAAATGCATAGAAGTGCAATATCACCAAGTTCACCCAAAAACCTTAAAAAACATTAATGGCAAATACTTCCCTAGCCAACTACCATGCCAAATATACCTCTAGAATCATAAATATGCATTCAAGGAACAAGAAAGATGCAATAGAATCCATCAAAAGTCATGCTAGCACAAGGAATCAAATATGGCTCCTAAACCCTTACTATTCATCAATTTTCCAATCATGCAATTCCCATGGTGTATGCTTGCTATAATTATCATGAAAGATGCACAAGGATGCAAGGAATTTAATTATGGAGTCACCTTGATGAGTTATGCAAGAAAAATGGGAGAGCTTGAGCTTTAGGTCAACAACAATGGTGGAAATGGAGAGAACTTCTTTCTTCTTCTTTCCTTTCTTGATGAAGATGATGAAAGTTAAGTGTGGGGAGTGTGGGGGAGGGATTGGATCGGTTGGGAGCTGATAGGGAGGAGATAGGGAGTGTCCAAGTGGGTTATAGGGTCAAGGGTAGGTCTCTAGGGTCGTTGGATAGGTACGTATACGCTTGAGGCTCAATTTTGGTCATTTTAGGGTAAAAACAACTTGTTTCGATCGAATGCATGCCAAATAAATTCCAAATAAAATCAAGAACTCATGCTAATAATTAAAATACGCAAATTTATCATATAATCAAGTTCCAAGGATTTCAAGTTCCACACGCGAAGAAAAGACACGCGATCAAATCATTCATGCGCACGTACGCGTTCAAGCACATAATTCATTTAAATCACGTATTCATTTAAGTCATATAAGTCATATTTTCAAATATTTCAAGTAATAACATATTAATTCACATAAATACTTAATTAAATGAATTTAATCGTGCAATTAATACCGCACACGACATACCTGTACGACCGAACGATCGGGGCGTCACATTCTCCATGGGCTTCGTGAGGGCATTCAGAGGGCACTTCAGGCTACTAATGTCTCCACTTGGGCGAAGGTTATGAAGAAGGCCATTCAGGTTGAGGATCAGAGATACTGTTTGGGGCCGCATTCCTTCTCTTCTGGACAGGGATCAGGTTCTGGTTAGGGTAAGAAGCCCGCTACTAATTCTTCTTCTACTCCTTCTGGACTAGTGTACTGTCCTCAAAGGTTAGCTAACAAGAACCTCCGTCCTGCTGCGCCTGTAGTACAACCAGCTCTACCTCCACTTGTTGTTTGTCGTCACTGTCAGGGCCGTCCGGCAGATAAGTGTTGGAGATATTTGGGTCACTGTTTGATTTGTGGAGCGGATGATCACAAGATAGATACTTGCAGAAGAAGGGTAGACCAGCAATTCCAGCCCGTGCCTATACTTTAGAGGGAGAGGAGGACGCAGCAGATGTCGATCAAAGTGTTGTGGTAGAAGGTACTATACACATTCATGGCAATGCATTACATGCATTATTTGACCCGGGTGCCACTCATTCTTTTATCACCTGGAGTGTTGTTGCTTCTTTGCCTATGTGTGTTGATTTGACTGTGTATGATTATGTGATTAGCTCCCCTTTAGGTGGGAGCTTGGTGACAGATAGTGTTTTACGTGAGTGTACGGTGAGCTTTGAGGGTCGTGTTTTCCCTGCCAACCTGATTGTGATGCCGATGAAGAGGTATGGAGTAATCCTTGGGATGGATTAGTTGTTTCGCCATGGGGCTTTGATGGATTGTCGGGAGAAGAGGATTTCATTTGGTTATGTGATGTTTTCGGGTTTGCGTTTGAGCTCTGGTTCAATTCTGTAGTTTGTTGGGGCTAACAAGTTAATTCAGGATGGTGCGATGGGATTCTTGGCTTACCTTCTCAACAAGCCCAAGGATCAGGCTAAGTTGGAGGAGACGGAGGTTGTTAGGGAGTATGTGGACGTATTTCCCTGAGAGTTTGGAGACTCTACCTCCGGAAAGGGATATTGAGTTCGTAGTAGATTTGTACCCAGAAGCCGAGCCTTATTCGAAGACGCCGTGTCGGATGGCTCCGGCTGATTTGAAGGAATTGAAGAAGTAGTTGGATGAGTTGATGGTGAGTGGGTATATTCGACCGAGCACTTTTCCGTGGGGCGTTCCTATCCTGTTTATTAAGAAGAAAGACGGGGCGTTGAGGATGTGCATTGACTACAGAGAGCTGAACAGAATAACGGTTATAAATAAGTATCCGTTACCGCACATTGAGGAGTTATTTGACAGTCTTTAGGGTTCGAGGGTGTATTCGAAGTTGGATTTGAGACAGGGATGCTATCAGTTGAGGATCAGGGATGAGGGCATCTCTAAGACGGGTTTCAACATGAGATATGGGCATTTTGAGTTTGTAGTGATGCCGTTTGGGTTGATGAATGCTCATGCAGTGTTTATGGATATGATGCACAGAGTGTTTAGGCCATTCTTAGATCAGTTTGTGGTGATCTTTATAGACGACATTTTGGTGTATTCGAGGTCAGTTGAGGAGCATACCCAGCATCTTTGGATCATTTTGGAGACGCTTCGTGGGCACAAGTTGTACGCCAAGTTCAGTAAGTGTGAGTTTTGGATTGATAGAGTTGCCTTTCTTGGACATGTCATTTCGGGTAATGGTATAGAGGTCGACCCCTCTAAGGTTGAGACAGTTACACTTTGGGAGAGGCCGAAGAATACGACTGAGGTTCAAAGTTTTCTGGGTTTGGCAAGATACTACCGTAGATATGTCGAGGACTTCTCTAAGATTGTTGTACTATTGATGACATTGACTCAAAAGGATGCCGAGTTTGTGTGGGGTGATAAGTGTAAAAGGAGCTTTCAGATTTTAAAGGAAAAGTTGACGACGACGCCGGTTCTGACATTAGCCGAGGGCATCGAGGGCTATGCGGTGTATGTCGTTGCTTCTAAGGATGGGTTAGGATGTGTGTTGATGCAGAATGGTAAGGTTGTAGCTTATGCATCTAGGAAGTTGAAGATGCATGAGCAGAATTACCCCACACATGATTTAGAACTTGTGGTTGTGGTCTTTGCACTATCTAAGTGGCGCCGCTACCTCTATGGAGCTACGTTTGAGGTATTTTTGGATCATAAGTACAAGATTGTGAGATTGCAAGGGGTACCTGTTAGCATTGTTTCGGGACATAGATCCTAGATTCACAGCTACGTATGGCAGGATCTTTAGAAATGTTTGGGAACAAGGCTCAATTTTAGCATAGTTTCACATCCTCAGACATATGGACAATCAGAGCGACTGATTAAGTATTTGGAGGATATGTTGAGAGCGTGTGCGTTGGATTTTAAGGATAAGTGGGATAAGCGTTTAGCATTGGTTGAGTTTGCGTACAATAATAGTTATCAGGCTTCAATCAAGATGGCTCCTTTCGAGGCACTGTATGAAAGAAAGTGTCGTTCTCCATTGTACTAGGATTTAGGGGTTGGCGTTGGACTAAGAAAGGTAAGCTCATGAGAGCTAAGGTTTCGATTAAGATTGGAAAGGCCTTAAGAAAGGTAAGTTGATTCAGCAAAGGATGAAAGTGGCTCAGGATAGACAGAAGAGTTATGCGGATAAGAGACATAGACCGCTTGAGTTTGAGGTTGGAGATCGGGTTTTCTGAAAGCATCGCTTAGGAAAGGCTTTTCCCGTATTGGAAGAGGTGGAAAGTTGAGTCCGTGTTACCTTGGACCGTTTAAGATTCTAGAGAGGATTGGAGAGGTGGCTTATAGATTCGATTTGCCATCGAGTTTGACTGGGATCCATAACTTGTTTCATATTTCTCAGCTTCAAAAGTTTTATCCCGATAAGTCTTCTGTGTTGTCGATTGATGAGGTTCAACTTGAGTCAGATTTGACGATTGTGAAGCATCCGCTAGAAATTCAGGATCGCAAGTTGCAAATGTTGAGGAACAAACAGATTCTGTTGGTCAGAGTTTGTGGAGAGATCAGAAATAGGAGGAATCGACTTGGGGGACTGAAGAGGAGACGAGGAAGTTGTACCCAGATTTGTTTTTGGCTGACTAAGGAACCTGGGGACCAGGTTCTCCTAAGGGGGGAGGTTGTGACGCCCCGTCCATTCACACAATCAGGTACGCGTCACGAGAGAGATTTAATTTATGCAATTACGTGATTAATTCCAAATTATGTGACAACGTGCCGTACTCGATTAAATAAAAGATAAGATATGAATTCTTGCATGACAACTTTGGAAATAATGTAATTCGTTGGGCTTAATGTGAAATAGGATTTGGGCCTATTTGTTATGAGGGCCTAATTTAATTTAGGTGGGTTTTTGGGTCAATCGGACTGATGTGAGCTTGGGAACTCGAATTCGAGTTCCGACACCATCTTTGGGCTTGTTTCGTATAATTCGCGCCCATTGGAATTTATTCGTTAAACCTAGAACCTTCTTTATATCGGGTTCACCTAAACTCCGAAGTTATTTAGACAGTTTCTTAACTTTGACCTAAAACCGAGAGCCTACCTACCATATAACTAGTCCCATTCTCTCATTTCATTTCAAACACCACATAACCTCACACTAGAGAGAGAGTGAAAGAAGAGGAAGAGCTTCAAGAGGAATCAAGACTAGAGACCCAATTCCAAGAGCTCACATCTCTCTATCCTTCTTCTTTTCTCGATTCAAGGTATGTCTTGTGTTTATTTACCGATTCTCTACATGTGCTTGAGCATGAATTTTGTGATTAGTATTGATTTGGGAATTTCATGGAATTTGGGGGCTTTTGCCCTAGCTTGTGAATTTGATCTAATTGGTGAGTATTCAAGCATGCTATGATGTTCTAATTGCTCCCTATGTGCTGAGATTCGAATTAGAAAGCTAGGATTGCATTCTCCCATGTTTAAGGTTTGAATTTCATGAAAATGGACTTAAGAGATTTGAGGCTAAATCCTTCTAAAACATGGTTTAATGGATGTTTTGATGCTAAGCATGATATATGTGTTGATATACTTGAATTATTTGATGAATTTCTGGTAGTTTTGGTGTTGGATGTTGAATTTCGGGCTTGATTCATCTTCCCGAGAAGAGACTATTTCTGCCCAATTTTTGACAGAAACGACTGTTCCCGTTTTGTGCTTACACTCGAAACGGCCGTTCTGGCCTAGGGTTTAGGTTTCGGCGGCTGAGCATGGAAACAACCATTTCCTTGCAAAGCTATGACTGGGAATGGCCGTTCCCAGTCTCACTGAGGCTCTGTGTGGGAATGACCATTCCCATGCTCTGCGTAGCGTAGGAATGGCCTTTCCGGTACCTCTGTTGCTTGTTTTAATTTGTGTTTTTAGTATTACTTGATCTGTTTGAGTTGGTTTATGTCTTGCGTGATCCGATATGGTTTTAAATGCATTATTAATTGTAGCACCTGGCTCGTGACACCACATTCCCCTGCACCGAGACCCGACCCGCATATGAAACGGGCAATCCATACATACATGAGCCAAGTTCCGGAGAATGAGGACTCTACACACACGCTAAGCTTGGCGGGCTAACTCTTGAACCAATCAATAGCAATCATAGCATAAAGAAACGATAAATGCGGAAGCATATCACATTATATACATAACATGTATAAGTGAGCAACGGGCTCTACAAATTATATCAAGTCAATTAACATGGCCTTCACAGCCTCAAGTGCATAAATAAAACGCCACGGGCGAACAATTCATAAGTACAAAACAAAATATGAGTGTTTTAGGAAAAGCTAGAAGCATATGCAAGACCTATCGACTCGAATTCTCACCTAGCTCGTCCTATCCTGCACAAAACCTGAAAACAAATCGGGTTCAGTCTAAAAGAGACTAGTGGGTATTAAAATAGGGCTTACAATATATATAAGGCAATAAATAAACATTCACATGCACGTTATAATCCCAAGTGAGGTTTTAGAATCAATTTCCCAAGCGGACAAAAAAGAGAAATCAACTCTAGGGATTATAACTCTCGTTTTCCATTAGGTCATTATAAGCCCGGCGAGGGGGCGTGCATAAGTCTCCTTCTGCCACCTCGTGTAATTCATTAACATTTTATTCATTTGTTCTTTTTTTCATGCTTCTTTCTTTCTTTTGTGCACATACAAGCATTTACCCTTCTTCCTCCGGTTTGGTGGTCAGGTTTGCAAGGCCCGGCCATGTATGCATTGACCTAGAGGGGTACATGAATCCCCAAAAGGCACTCAGCGGCTATCCCTCACTATCTCCTACGAGGTCTAGTTGCCCCGTTCATTGGTGGAACTAGTATGATGTATCCCCGTCGGCCCTTACCTTCCTGGTTAGCCACTCACACTAAGCCCCTGGGCCTGGGCCCCATTCTGTGCATTCGTTGTTCTGGCCAAAACTTTGGTAGGGTTAAAAAACAAAGGGCTTTACATTTGCAATCATTTGTTCGTGTGCCGAATTCTTGTGCATTGGACTTGAAAATTCTTGGAACTTAAGTATATGTGAAATTTGTGTATTTTAATCGTATGCATTAGTTCATGACTTAATTTTGGGATTTAATTGGCATACATATACACTTTTTTCTAAGTTAGAGACGAAAAGGGGGTTAACGAGAAATTAACGCACATTTCGTCCGACATATTTAAATTCCGTCACCTCTAATGAGCTCAAATTGAGGATTTGGACTCAATGGGCCTAGCCTCATATTTTTATAAAATCCCTAAGACTTCCAAAATTCGACCGGAATGAGCCCTTATACACTAAAATGACCAAAAATGAACCTTAAACGTACACGTCCTAGTAGACGCACCTATACACCTACTCCCTCACCCTAACCCACTTGGTGACACTCTCTCTCTCCTCCCTATCAGCCCCAACTGAGCCCCCCTTTCCCCACACTTAACAATTTCCCAATTTTAACTAAAGAAAGAAGGAAAGAAGTAAGCTCACCTCCAAGACCTCCACTGTTGTGACCCCTCAAGCTCAAGACTCCATTTTTCTTGCACTATTCTTTAGGGTGATTACATAATTGGATTCCTTGCATTCTTGTTCATCTTGTATGGTAGAGATTACATATATTATCCATGGGTTAAGCAAGATTGAGAAATGGATGAATAGTGAAGGGTTTGGGTGCCAATTTGAACTCTTGAGTTAGCATTCATTTTGATGGGTTTTAATGCTTCTTTCTTATTCCTTGAATGCATATTCATGACTTTATGGATTAATTATGCTTGGTAGTTTACTAGGGCAAGAATTGCCATTAATGCTCTTTTGAGGTTTTGGGTGAATTGGTGACTCTTTGTGCTTCTTTGCATTTCCTTGATCCTAAGTGTATCTATGATGTGGTCAAAAAGTGCATCTATGATGATTCTTGTTGCCCTTCCTTGAGATATATTTGAGATTCTTGGTTAGAACTTGAATGGGGATGGTCTAGCCTTTATGCTTGAGAAGGGGTTGGATAGGAATGCATGAACGTGTAGTTTGATGCTCCAAATGTGCAAAATATGTGTTAAATGAATGATTTGTAGCATGAGTGAAGGTTTTGGCTTGATTTTACCCCTTTAAGTCTTGATCCCGTTTTTGGAAATTGTTGCATTATTAAAGCATTAAGTGTGTATGTGAATTCTTGTGTTAAGAATGTGGTTATTTGATCCAATATGAATTCATTTGTGCCAAATTGCTTCACTTATGCCTTTGTGACCTTTATGCATGAATCCTTGAATGTTTGAGCTTGGATTTCGTTTCTTGAATGCCACTTAATGTCTTGATGTGTTCTTGTATGAGTTTATGACTTTATGAATATGTTTGGAATGATTTTGGAGTGTTTATACTTGTTCAAACTTGGATTTGGCCGAATTGCGGGGGTATGTGTCTTGATGTGTTCTTGTATGTGTTCTTGTCGGGTCTCGGTGCGGGGTTATGTGGCGTCACGTGCCAGGTGCTACAATAGGATTGTGATATGTAATAGATATCACATCGGGACAAAATATATTGAACTTAAAGTTGAGCTATATTTCATTTTCAATTCAAAAAATTGGAGAACTCGTTTCTCTTATTTTTAAAATTTCAACTTGTTTTTCTTACATAAAATTTGTTTTTCTATGTATCGTTTTACACCAAATTGGAAACATATAATATATCACATAATGTTACTAATTCTACAAATTACAATTTAAAACATCTAAATGCATGCGTGTAAATGCCTATAACAGTGCTCCTTATAAATTACAATCAAACATGATTATATTAAATAATTAATATGAATTTTGGGATATAGATAGTTTACTATAAATAAATCACAAAATTACGTACCATGATTTGTACTTATATACTGAAGATGAGAATGTTTCCTATATATGGGCATGCAGTTTTATAATCAAAACTTGATCATAGAATGATAAATGCGATATATATTGCTTAATTCAAATGAACTAACAACAAATTAAATACACAAACTACATTAATCAAAATTATAATTCATTTTAAGGATTCTTCTTTTTCGAAATAATATTTGTTTCAAGGGGTACCACTTCATTTGAAAAATTAAATCATTTTGCTGCCTTTCCATTGTTTACAAGAAATTACAGAAGTTGAAAGTTAATTTAGAAACATAAAACTCAAATGTTTTGATATGTTATTTAGCAGTCACGTTAGAAAATGAGGACCCTTCCCCGGATCAAAGTAACTTGAATCATGAGATTAAGGAGATTTCTGATTCAAATGACGAGGAAGAAGTAAAGCAACTAGCTGCGGATCCACTACGTCAGAGGACGTCCACAGGGTCCAACAGGACTGAAGAAGCACATAGAAGCAACAATTGGTACTCATGGACCTACGGAAAGCTAGTGCAACATCATGGCATGCTTTGGGGGCTCCTTCTCGGATATGTAGACTCAGTCGCAGATACCATATTGCCTCTAAATTACTTTGCGTTGATCATGGACTTATAGAAAACAAATTCTTGGACTTATAGAAAACACATTCTTGAATTAATATATAGTTAATGTCTAGATTGATATAACTTTGTAAAATTTTCCCTCACCTAAAAACTAAGTTTGAAAAGATTTATTAAGGTCTAGGTAATTTAGTGACCTAATTGAATATTACAAAAAAATTCTTTTTGGGTATACTTCTACCTAAAATTTAAAGTCTCTCTTTTGTGGTATCTTTAAAAATGGGTGAAAATGTTTTCATGTAAAAGTTATCGCGAGATTTGGGTCAATTACGTCGACTAAAATCTTTGAATTTGTGAACCAACTAGTTCGGTGGACAGATTCCAAAAGAGATTATCAAACTTTCTAAACTAGAAAAGCTGAACCCTTCGACAGAGATTTCGAAAGA
>JBBMKE010433918.1:0-10217 GCA_037834125.1 Lippia alba
AGCCGAGCGCCACTGGGGGATTCAGGTAACCCCTTTGGACCATGTATGGAACCGATGGTTCGGGCCGATCACCCGACATGTTTCTGATATGTTTCTTTGTACTAAAAGGTGAAGATCTTATCCAGGTCATGAACATCTCTTGTATAGAACCAGCCCTGTTCACCTGCAAATGAAAAGAATTAGCAAAAAAATTCCAGAATTCTTTAACCTTATGATTATCCAAAAAAATATGGTTTTTTGTCTCAATACTATCACAACAGGTACACTTAGACGGGAAATTGATTCATTTTCGATGTAATCGTTCGTCTACCGGTATCCAATCATTAATCAACCTCCATAGGAAAACCATGATGGTAGGTGTTAGATTAGTGGACCATATGGCGCTGAGCAAATCTGACTGCGTAGATGTACGTCGGTTCATTTCCCATGCTGATTTCAACGAAAACATGCCATCGCTGGTTTGTCTCCAGAGACCTTTGTCCGTAACCCCTATATGTATTGGGATTCTTCTGATTTTTTGCAGCGTTTCTTCATCGACCACATGGCCGAGTTTTTCTATATCCCAAGTTCCAGTAGTGATAAAATCTCCAACTTTCTCATTCCCATGAGCTCCAACTGCTGCCGCGATTGGTCTTTCGGCCACCCATGCATCCTCCTAGAAATTGATCTCTCCATTGCCAATCTTCCAAAATATGTGAGCTTCCACATGATGTCTAACTTTACATAATCTTTGCCACACAGAGGAATGATAATGAGTGGCCGCTGCAAATTTGGGGTGCGTATCTCTCCAATATTTATTTTTCATGTATGTTGCCCATAGAGAGTCGCTTGTACACATTCGCCACCAAAGCTTGTATGTGTATGCTCGAGCCACATCTTCAAAGCTTCTAATGCCAAGTCTTCCTTCTTCCACTGGATAACACATCCGTTTCCAATTCGTCCAGTGAAGACGTTTATTACCGTCCCGAGACCCCCAGAAAAACTTGTTGATCATGACCTCAATTCTTCCAATAACTGATCCGGGTGGTTCTATAATTTGGAAAAGGTGTGTCGGCAGGGCCATGATGATAGATTTAATTAGTTGGAGTCTCCCGCCATGTGAGAGATAAACACATTCCCATGAGTTTATGCAGTTCCAGATTTTGTTGATCAAATCATCAAACAAGTATATTCTTTTCCTTCCTCTGTAAAGAGGTGCTCCTAGATAGGTAATTGGTAGATGTGCTTGCATATATCCGAAGGTCCTTGACACCTCTGTCGCTGCAATAGCATCCCTATTCCCTACAACAAAAACACTCTTATTAGCATTGACCTTTTGGCCCGATATCATCTCATATTTCAAAATCACATTTTTAACTCCCTGTAATGAAAGCGGCCTGCTATTCGTGAAAATCATTAAATCATCCGCATACGCCAAGTGGGAGATGCGCATTTCGGTTCCAGTTTTGAATTTGGCCGACGGTTGTTCCTCCATGAAATTGTTTAACATGAGAGAAAGGTAGTCTGAAGAGATCACAAAAAGGGATGGCGAGAGAGGGTCACCTTGCCTGACCTCCCTACTTGATTTAAAAAGCTCCGACGATTCGCCGTTAATTAACACCGAAAACCAGCAATTTGAGACACAGTTCTGAATAAAATGAACCCATTTATCTATAAAGCCTTTCTTCCGGAGTATGGCGTAGAGGAAATCCCAGTCCATTCTGTCGTATGCTTTTGCCATGTCAATCTTTATCATCACGTTCTTTACCCTACATTTATTATCCAAAGCATGCACCATTTCTTGAGCAAGAAGGATGTTATCTCCAATAATCCGCCCCTGCACGAAACCACTCTGGTTATTAGACACTAATTTAGGAAGAAGATTGACTAGTCTAGAGTTCAGAAGCTTGGTAATAATTTTATAAGAAACATTGCAAAGGCTAATTGGACGAAAATCACTCCAATGGGTTGCATTTTCAGTTTTTGGAATAAGAATAATCGAGGTGGCTGTGAAAGCCATAGGGATTTTTCAGCCATCAAAAAAATCCCACACTGCTTCCGTGACATCCTCATTAACCAAATCCTAAAACTTTTGGTAAAAAATCGCTGAGAAACCATCCGCTCCAGCTGCACTACTCGGACAGCGATCAAAAACTGCATTTTTAATTTCTTCCTTTGTAGGTTTTGCATCAAGCATTTGTCTGTCAACATCGGACAACGCATTACGGACTTCCCACATCGTCAAATCAGTTTGGTCACTGTTTTCCTTAGTAAGAAGGCGTTGAAAGTATTCTTTGGCCGATTTCCTGATTTCCTCTTGATCCGTAATCTCCATGTCTCCTTCTCTGATGGTATTTATCCTGGTTCGGAATCTCTTCTTTTTCACCAGAGAATGGAAATATCTAGTGTTATGCTTCCCTTCCTCTATCCACTTGCACGATGATTTTTGTCTCCAATAATCCTCCTCCATAGCTAAGATCAATTTCCTTTCGGCAATCTTCTTGTTCCAGTTAATTAAAGCATCATCCGTTGGGTTCAGATCAAATTCCCGTTCAGCCTCAAGTTCAGAATTTTCAGCTTCCTTGACCTTGTCAAAAACATTGCCGAAAATCATTTTGTTCCACTCTTTTAGGCTTAGTTTTAAGTGTTTAAGCTTGTCTGCGAGCTTCCTCATTCCCGAGCTCGCAATTGGTTGACCCCAATTCCTCTGTATTGTTGGTTCAAGGTCATGGTGGCGTAGCCACATCTCTTGAAATCTGAAAGCAACAGGGTGTGGAGGAATTCCGTCATTCAAGTTCAGCAGTAGAGGACAATGGTCCGAGGAACTCTTTGCCAGATGCTTCACCACTGTTTGAGCATAGAAATCACACCAAGATTCATTGACCAAGACTTGATCAAGCCTTTTCCACACCCTTTTATTCGTCCATGTAAATGGTGAGCCTTCAACAGACGGTTCTATCAGCCCACATTCATCAATGAAATCGCTGAATTCATGCATCGCCTGAAAGTCATTGTCAAGAGCATCTTGAGTTTCTGAGATGGATGTTACCGTGTTAAAATCGCCACCTATTAGCCAAGGTGTATTATTGTAGTCTTGTTGGCTGAAGTACTCCCAAATTTACCTATGAGCCACTGTATTACACCTTGCATACACAATAGTGATCAGACAAGTTTTATTGTTCTGTTGCCAATGTAGCCGTAGGTGGAGGAATTGGCGGTCATCTTTAATGATCTCCACGTCCAAACCCTTGCAAAGAAAGAGCCAGATATGGTTAGAACAGTTAGAAATAACCTTATTGAAATTAAATTTGCGACACATAAGCGAATTATTTAAAGCAATCATAGTTTCAAGTATCGCAAGAAACTGAAACTTATTGTTTAAGCTGAAATTTTTTAGAGAGCGCTGATGGTCTGCTTTCCCCATGCCTCTCACGTTCCAGATCATTCCTGTATGTATCATGATTCACCAATGTCATCGGCCAACGACTTCGTCGCTCCTTTAGAGGCCGTAGTTGCATTTTTTGGTGGTCTTCCGCGTCTCTTCTTTTGAACTACTGGTGTAAAGCTTCCTTCCTCTTCTCCCTCCGAATGATTAGGTTTATATAGAGCGATTTGCTTCAGCTCCTCAACTCTGTCACCATCAACATCCGGCGGTTCTGGCTCAGGTTCATTGTTAATCAATCTGTTCATTTCTGCGTCAGAATCTGATTTTTGCGCATCAATATCCTCGTCATTTTGGTCATGTTTTTCCTCCTCATTTGGATCTTGATTTTCCTCATGTTGGGGCTGTATCTTTTCCTGTACTTCAGTTTGTACGTTGGATCCACCTGCCTCCTCAATATTCATGATGCTTTTTTGTTTCTTCTCCTGCCATATCAAATCTTTGCTCCTGTCATTCTTTTTCTGTTGCACGTCACCCTGTCTCGGAAGAGTTCTTGAGAGTTTGTTGGCTTTTTCTGTCACTTGATCAGATTGTAAATTATCACGTTTCTCTTGGATTACGTGACGGAGATCAGCCTGTTCATCGTTGCCATCAATCATCACAGTATCATGACAATCTTTTTTGTCATGTCCCAAACGAGAGCATCTCCTACAATAAGCCGGTAGCCTCTCATACACCACCGGTTGTATAAGTGTGGCACCATTAAATCCAATACTAATCTTCATTTTCAGAGGCTGTAGAAGGTCTAGTTCAATGCATGCGCGAGCGTAATCAGACTGGTTGCAGTCGAATGTCCCTTCATCATATCCCAAGGGTTCATCAATTTGCCGAACAATATCATGTAGGATGTCCGGGTTAAAAAATTGTGTCTTTAGAGCCGGAAGCTTGATCCAAACCGGGGCTATCGACGACTTAACTCTTGGATTGAATGTGGGCGTCCATTTCAAAACTCTCATAGGAAAGCCATCGAAATTAATTATTCGACGAAGCCAAATCTTCGAATAATCCTCCTCACAGTTCAGCCTAATTAACACATGCTTGACATTCATAACTCTCAGTTTGAATTCTTCGGAAAGTTCTAGTTCCATGAAGAGCTCGTGAAGTCTCGCCATGGTGGGTAACCACGGGAGAACTTTCCGATTAATGTGAATCTGAAAGGTTTCGACAGTTCTTCAATCTCGTCATCGGAAAGTTGGATGTGTGGTATCCCGTTTCGTTCTGATACAACGTCGTATGATTTGCGGTTTTCCCGTTTGTTGAAGACGTGTATTTTCCCCACACGAGGGATGACGGGATGTTTTGCAGTAGCAGTTGCTGCCGCATACGTTCGCTTCTGTTGCGAAGCAGGAGTTTCCCCCGCCTGGAGCTTCGCCGGAGGGGTGTCAGCTGCCGCAGGCGGCGGCATGCGCACGACGTTGTTAGGGTTTGGGTTTAGCAGAAAGAGAGGATTCGTATGATCAATAGTGATGACCCAAAATGGTTGATACGATTTTCATGTATTTTAAAATTTTTTTAGCTCAACTGTCACAGTTGATGAAGCATTGACATGATATAATAGTATTGCATTCAAAGACCTTAGCTTTATCTGACTTATTATTCAAACAAATTATGAATGGATTTTAGAAACTAGATTGTACACATTTTATCATGAATCTTTCTTACTGTCAGTTAAAACTTATAAATTTGGATGGAGAGGGCAAATATTTCTGAATCTACTGGAAAATTCACAAAGGAACTAAGATATCTGTTTGGGGCAAAATAACAAACACTTACCACTCATATTCTCAAGCTCAGTAATCAGTATGAAACCTGAAATGTAATATTATTTTTTTTGGTGCTCTGAAATGTAATATTATGAATTAAAAAGGTAATTGCAACCTCCTAGAATCAAACGAAGAGCTAATTTAAGTTCATTCCCACAACCTGAACAACACCACATTCCCCAACAATAACTTGCAACATCTTGTAATCTGTGAAATTGGGGAAGCAGATTTTTGTTATAGGATGAATTTTAACATATTTTTATCGCCGGTCGATTTTAGCTATTTCTTATGGATGATTGATCTCTGCTAAGCACGTTTTGCTTGGAGAGAGAAAGGTGAGAAAGATATACGATAAGCACAATTTGTTTAGAGAGAAAGGTGAGAGTTAACTTGTGGGGTTAAACGACATTAACGCTATCCAACAGAGATGTGTGGCCCAGTTTGGGCTTTCTCCTTTTCAATTGCCATGTGTCATGCATCCGTCCCCATAACAGGAGATTAAACAGGGTTTAATAACAGGGGATCCTGTGCCGGATTGAGTTCGATATTTTGGAAATATACAAGAATATATTTACCAATTGGAGCATTAATAGGAAGTGTTTTATAGTTGATTTTATCAAATGCGAAAGAAGGTTTCTGTTGTTTGTGCTGCTGAGGGGTGTAATTGGAGAATTCATGCATCTTCTATGCAAAATTCCAAATTGTTCCAACTGAAGGTTTTGAAGGGGAACACAATTGTGCTCGAACTGATCAAAACTACAGCGCTGGTGCCTCCTACGTTGCCAAACGAATGCAACAAGTGGTGAAAGCTGATTCAGATGTTAAAATTGAGAGGTTCCAAAATATTGCCAAGAGGAAGTTAGGCGTTGAAATTTCCGACTCGATTGCCTTAAGAGCAAAGAAGATAATTGTTGATAAACTAAAAGGTGATGATGAGGAGGAGTTTTCAATATTGTGGAATTACTATGACACAGTCAGAAGTGCAAATCCTGGAAGCACTCTATATGTGCAGAAAATTGAATGATCTAATCCTCCTGTGTTCTATCACATGTACTTTTCTTTGATTGCCAGGTTGTAGGCCTTTGATAGGATTAGAATTAGATGGATGTTTTGTAAAAATATTACATGGAGGCGAACTCCCAATTAGTGTGAGAAAGGATGTCAATGATAACGTCTGTCCGGTTGCCATTGCATATGTAAAGAGTGAGAACTACATGACTTGATATTGGTTTCTGGGTACACTATTAGAAGATATTGGTGGCTCGCATGAGAATCAATGGACATTTATCTCAAATAGATAGAAAGGATTAGGAGTTTTGAAAGAAGTTGCCCCTGATAGTGAGCATATATTCTGCTTAAGACATTTATATCAGAACTTCAGTGGAAATGGAAGGGTCAAGATTTAAAGCATTTGTTTTGGAAAGCAACTTCATATGCAAATGAGTTAAATCGGATGATACACCACAAAGGCATAATATTCCCGTCTAAGTGTCAATGCTGCTTGGAGTTAAGAGACCCACGATCACCTCTTTGTTACGAGCCCTAAGGGTCAAAATGTTCGGAGACACTATGCAGAGAGATTTGGAATTAACATTGAGGGATTTCAATCTTCGTTTACGGTCGTGCAGGGCTAGATCGCGTCATCGATATTCAGCGAAAGGAACCATATTAGAGTCATCTTGCCATGTCTCATCTTATGGTATATTTGGGTTGAAAGAAACAATGCTTAATATAGGCGTGCGACGTTCTCTTATCTCAATATAATCAGACAGGTAAATATTCATATTTACCGGTGGGGATTAACTAATCAAATGAAACTTCAGGCGTGAAGGAGACGTTAGCAGGGCTAAGGAATTCGGAATACGGCTTCCGAAACCAAAAAACCCCGATGTATTATGGTCAAATGGATATGACCAAATCAAGGATGGGTTAAACTAAATACGGACGGAGCTTCTAGGGGGAATCCTGGACCAGCAGGTATTGGAGGACTGATCCGAGACTGTGAAGGCTCGGTGATGTATGCTTTCAGCTGTGGGATTGGTGTGGCAACTAACACAATTGCAGAATTGAAGGCGCTAGTCCGCGGGGTTCAAGCTGCTGTTGAGATGGGATATTCAAGGTTATGGGTCGAGCTCGACGCACAGGCGATACTGGCGATCATATTCCGAGGACAAGCTGGTAATATTGTTGTAAAGTGTAAACCAACTTATCAAGGATTTCCTTATTCGAGTGAGGAGCATGACTGTTACCATGACTCATATTTATCGGGAAGGTAATGCTTTTGGCGGACTTTTTGGCTACTAAGGGTGTCGTCGAATAGGGGTTATGGTCGTTCCCTAACTCGCCCATGCCGAATGAGGCGAAAGGATTCATAAAAGTTGATAAATGGGGTTTACCGAACTCTAGATTCAAATAATTGTTGATGATGTTTAATCTTTGTGATATGGCTCCAACGCAGCACGAGAGTGATAAAGTGGAGAACGAAGTGGAGGTTCGGACTGAGAATGAGCAAGAGGAAGAAGTCGTGGACAAACGCAGAAGTGTAAGAAGGGTGCGTGCTCCTAAGTGGCAGCAGGAGCTCGTGATGAGCAAGATGAAGAAATAATTTAGTTCAGTGATTTAGTTACTAGCAGAACTTATTTTAAGTGCTTTCCTTTATTAGTTAATGAGTCCTAGTCATGTTAGGATTGCTTTTATTTAAGTTAAATTTGTTTTTGCATTATTCATTCAGTCAATTAATAACAATTCCTTTTCCTAGCATATCTCTATCTCTCTCTCGAACCCTAATATATTATTATTATTATTATTATTATTATTATTATTATTATTATTATTATTTCTCAAAATGAGAGTTTCAACTTTCAATTACCACAAAAAAAAGAGGAGCAATAAATATTATTTGGGCTCAAATAGCGCATGGTTAGGGCTAAAGGCCCACCTTTACGAAAGGGATGGAGACCAATAGACCATTGTGCGAAATAGGCCCCAAGTTAAAAGCTTAAACCATATTTTTGACCCACGCCAGAAGGCCCAGAGGCCCACCTCTTTCACAAAACCCTAGAAAGTCATTTACTTTTACTTAATTTGGCGAATAAAATTAATTAATCATCAAAATATGTCATTTACTTTTTTATGTTAGTTTTTCTGTCAAAATTTGTTCGGCCCGTAGGATAGAGAAGTTTTTGTGAGTTTTCTCAAACATAGCAACATGTCATGTTTGAGAAATCATGATTTTATCATGACAAATCATGATTTTATGGGCATAGACGAATTTACTTTTTTTCCCGAATCTTCAATTTATTTACAAATTTCTGCCATTTTATGTATTAAAAAAAGAAATAAGATAACTTCCTCTTCTTACGTTAACCAAGGAGGGTTTGAGTATGAAACCATATATAGAGGAGGAGGAGGATGATGATGATGATGATGATGATGATGATTATTATCCCATCAGGAAACATCTAGAAATTGTTTATAAATAGTAATTTATGTAGAGTGTAACTCTAATTATTTAATATTATCATATAGACACCAATTAATTTAGAACTTTAAAAATGTAAGATAATAACTAATCTATATATTAGGATTTTTCATAAGATTTATCAAACTTGTCAACAAAATGGTAAAAAAAAGTCACTATGAAATAATCCGTTTTAATCCAAAATAAATCAAGAATCCATAACAAAATCAAAAGTAAATCAAGAATTCACAAAAATTTTAAAATTAATAACGAAGTAGCAGAAAAAAATGAAAATTAAATAATTTACTATTAATAGCTAAGTATCGGTAATTACTATTATCTATAATTTTTATTAATCAATAAGCATCATTAATTACTATTATTTATAAAAATTAATTTAAAAACTTGCACTCAATTAATGTAATGTGATTCTAAATTTATTTAATAATAATTAATGATAGTTTACTGGCCGTGCAATTCAGAAGAAAGAAAAACGTGTAATGTTTAAAAGAAGGAAAAATTAAAAAAAAGTTATATATATTAAATGAGATTATTATATGGTTATTTTGGTAAAATTACTATTTAGAATAATTATCTTCACATATAAAGTAAACCACTAATTCAAGAAAACATGATTTTTGTCTTTAAAAGTAAATAAGAGATAATTACTAGTTAATCCATTGAATAAATCACCATTATCTTATCTGTCGAAAACCTTTCCCAAAAAAATAAACGACTTCTTACGTTTGATAAAAAGCAGTGCCATGCCGATAACTATATATTTTCATAAAATTGTACCTAATAATTAAAATAACATACATTTCTTCTATATTTTGTGATATTAAATAAAACTACAGCTTCAAATAAATTTGAAAGGGACCAACAGACCTTTTCAACCTCTAGCACCATCTCTACTCACTATTAAGCAATTATAACCAAAAAGTCCATGATATATCCAACATTAATGCAGCCCACATTGAATTCTCGGACGACGTCCAAATAATTTAATCTGGCAAACATAGGAAAAATGAAAATACAATTTCATAGGGAAAGGTACATTTATCTCTATATATTCTGACTTAATTACAAGTCATTATCTTTAGATTATTTTTTTTTATCATATAGTTCGTAGCTCATATTTTCTCAACATAATCCTTAACGAGAAATGTTAAAAGATCTTACTATCCTTGTCGATTTTCATGATATTATCAACGAAATAGTTATCTTTTACAATCTAGTCCATCACTGTTACACATGTTTACAAAACCAACCCAACCGATCAAATATCTAACAATTTATTAATCCCTAATGGCAGTTTTATGAGTAATTTTTTTTCTCGTGCAGGGTAAATATCAATATCCAATCCATAACCAACTAGGGATGCACACGAGCCGAGCCGGCTCGCGAGTCAGGCGAGCAAGCTCGAGCCAAGTCCGAACTCAAGCCCCCTTGAGTCTGGCTCGCAGCTCGCGAGCCGGTATATTTAATTAAAAAATATTTTTTATTTTTTATATATATAAATACTTTATTATTATGTAATATTACATATATATTTATTATTTTTTATACAAAA